>PVKB01007008.1:0-46156 GCA_004027205.1 Ctenodactylus gundi | reverse complement strand
AGTCTGTGGAGTGCAACGTCCCCCAGTGCCCAGCCTCAGTGCCTGGATTCTGAGGGCAAAGCCACCCTGCTGGGGTCCCCTCCCTGTTAGGTAACTGATTCTCTATCCCTTCCCGCCTTGACGTTGTTCTCCGGGCCTCTTGCACCTCTCCCCAGGAGGCCACTTCTGCACCTGCCTTTGTAACGCATTCACACCTTGATGACACCTCTATTCCAATTAAAGGCTCAAAGGTGAAAAGCTGGGATGACGAGAGCAGCCTGGCCCTGTGCCCACATCACCTGGTCTGACCACAGGCAGGTGTGGGTGTGGGGGCGTCTCCTCAGCCCCACAAGCCCTTGTTCCTTCATCCGGAAGGTGATAGGGAGGGCAATAAAGGTTGGGGGCTGCTTGAGAGAGATTTACATATTACCCACTGAGCCCCTGGGTGGGCAGGTCGAACCAAAGGCCTTCAGGCTGGGCCACATCCCCAGCACTTTTTTAGAGACAGGTTCTCACAAAATTGCTAGGCTGCACTTGAACTTAAGAGCTTGTTGTCCCAATCCCCCAAAATGTTGTTTTAAGCCACTAAATCCTGGGGTGGTTTGTGACTTGGATAATCAGACGCCTGTCACTAACACTTGGGTATCTTTCCACCTTTTTCTATTCACATCTACCTGGCTGTGGCACTGGGACTGAGCCTAGGACATCACACCGAGCTACATTCCCAGCCCATTTTTAGTTTGAGATGGCGTATTGCTAAGTTGCCAAGCCTGGGTTGGGATTTGTGATCCTCCTGCCTCTGGCTCCCAGAGTGCTGAGTGACAGGCCTGTGTCACCAGGCCCAGCTCTTGCTAGTGGTATAGCCAGAGTGAGACGTACATCTTAACTTCCCCTACTTAGTGATATGTAGTGATCATTTTCTAAGGAGAAATAAATATTCATGTTATTACTGTTATTACACTGAAGACTGAACTCAGGGCCTTTGCATTAGCTACATTTCAATTTCTTTTTCAATTTTTGTGGGGACAATGTCTAAACTCCTAACTTTGGGCTCAGATTTGAGAACCTCCTGCCTCAACCTCCTGGAGTACTGAGTTTATCAGCATTGCCATAGTGCCTGGCTACCATAATTCTTAGTAGATGTTTAGGTTATTTAACTTTATTATTACTATAAATGAAGTCATATGAATAGTCTCTCTCTCTCTCTCTCTCTCTCTCTCTCTCTCTCTCTCTCTCTCTCTCTCTTGAAACAGGGTCTCACTCTGTAGTCCAGGCTGGTCCTGAACTCACTAGGTAGCCTAGGCTGACCATGAACTCATGGCAATCCTTCTGCGTCAGCCTCCCAAGTGCTGGGATTACAGGGATGCACCACCATGCCCAACTTACATGGTGCTGGACAATTGAACTCAGGGCCCTGTGCTTGCTGGATAAGCACTCTAACCCCTGATCTATGTCCTGAGCCCATATGAATAACTTTGAACAGCATCTAGTGTCATTGTTAGACAACACCTTTGGGATAATTTCTAGGAAACACTAGAGAAGGTTAAGGCCTTGGTATAGACAGAACCCACTCACTTCACTCACTTCCTCTGTCTTATCTTTCCAGTCTACCCACGTCTGCAACTTCTTGTCCTCCTTTGCCCTGTGAGGACAGAGGATGCTTAGGATGCCTCCACTGTAGGAGACAGGTTCTTCCTCTGAATCTAGTCTGTGACTGTCTTAAGACGTACAGTATTTCGCTTTCCCACTCTGATCTGTGGCATTAATTTCTCTCCCCCTACTAAGTTAATCCTCTCAGCAGCCATGCCCTAGTACCCTGGATGTTGTTTTGTTTTGTTTTGGAGACAGGGTCTCACTCTGCTGCCCAGGCTGGTCCTGAACTCACTATGGAGCCCAGGCTGGCCTTGGACTCAGGGCAATCCTCCTGTCCCAGATTCCTGAGTGCTGGGATTACAGGTATGCGTTACCACTCCTTTATCCTGGCTGTTTTGATCCTTACTCCTGTACTACTCCCCACCATCAGATGTTGAGAAAGCGCTGGCTGTCTAGTTTTATGCCAGAACTAAAGGCATAAGTAAATCTGCAAAAATAATGGAAAAGATTTGAAAAGCATATTTGTCTTATTTACAGAGTAAGATAACACATAATCAGAAAGGACACAGGCACAGAAAGAACAGAATATTTGAGCAAACACAGGTTACAGAATCTTCTGGAGTGCATTTGAAACACTGATAAGAATGGACTATACATTCATTTATTGTTTTCTTGTTGAGACAGAGTCTCATTCTAGAGTCCAGGCTGGACCTGAACTCACGATACAGCTCAGGCTGGCCTCTAACTCACAGCAATTCTCCTGCCTCAGCCTCCCGAGTGCTGGCATTATGGGTGCATGCCACTAAACCCAGTTCATATGTTCATCTATCAAGAAAGCACAAAAAATTCTAAGGGCATAAATCAAACAGAGTACACTTTTTGATACAGGAATTAAGCTAAAAATGAGTTTCAAAACATAATCAGAAAATTTCCAGGGTTTACAAGTTAACCAGAATATTTCTCAGTAGTCCACAGGTCAAATAAAGCATCTTCATAAGAATAAAATATATTTTGAGTAGATAGTGATCAAAATATGGCAAATGAAAACTTGCGGCATCTCTGAACCTTATCTTCACATGTACATATGTAAAGAGAGACTGAATATCAATAATCTAAGTAAATGCAAATATTTACTAACTTGAGTATAGAAAGAGTATCTGATTAAACCCATAGGATGTAGAAGACAACAAATAATAAGAGTAGCAATTTAAAAATAGAAATAAATATACCTATATTTTAAAATTAATAAAACTAAAGCTTAGTCTTAGGGAAGGCAAAACCTGATTTTAAAAGAGAGAATGCACAAATACCAGTAAAATGGAGGAGAGCCCTAACTACAGATTCCTTAGATGCTGGGAAGGTAAGTTACAATGTTAAGCCTAAGTCAAGAAGTTTAGACAAAATAGACAAATTTCTAGAAATACACATCTTACTAAAATGGGCACAACAAGAAATATGCAATGGGAATAGTGCTAGTTTCGAAACTGAATTTGTAGCTAAAGATTGTTCACCCAAGACAGATCTAGACTGCGTCACTCACGAGTGACCCTGGACATTTAAGGGAAGGCTCATACCACGGTGTGCAGATTCTACAGAGCTATAAGAAGGAAAGGAGGAGATTTCCAACTTGCTTAACGAGGGGAGCACAATGGTGGCGCAGGATCTGATGGGAGTTCCACAGGAAGAAAGATTATTGGCCAATCTCATGAACACGGACTCAAAAGTCGAACAAAACATTTGCAAGTTGAATTTGGTGCTGTGGAAGGGCAATGCGTCGTAATCCAATTGGGCTGAACCTAGAAATACATCATTGGCTTAACATTAAAAATCAATGCTGTAATAATATATTGCATTGTTAGGATAAAGGAGGAAAATTGTATTATTTTTTCCAGATCATCAGAGGCCCCTCCTCCAGGATTTCCAAGGAGAATCCTTGTTGGTGTTGCCAACTGAAATGAGAGCAGCAGATTCTCCTCTAGAGGATAGAAGGGACACTTGTGTTTAATGGCTGTGGTGTTGGCAGCGACACTGTGGCCTCTTGTTCCTGGAACTGGTCTGATTTCCTTTCTCCACTGGATTCCAGTGGTCTGATCCGCATCATGACTCCAGCTATCTTTAGTCCATGCCCATTTTTAGATCTCAGGTCACTTGCCTATTGGTAAACATGGCCCCATAATTCCCAGTGTGGTTTGCATTGGCCAAAGCATATTCTTCTGGTAGCTAGGTATTTTGGTACACACCTGTAATCCCAGCACTTTGAGTGGCTGAGGCAGAAGGATCACAAGTTCAAGCCTGGCCTAGGCAATTTAGTCACAGCATCCCTGTCTCAAATTAAAAACAAGAATAAGAAGGCAAGGAATATAGCTCTGTGCTGAGGCCCTAGGCTCCTTTCCGTTTACCACACACATATACACACATCCCTGCTGACAGAGCAGGACTGAAGCTGAGCCAATCTGAACTTTTCCCAGCCTGACTTTATGCCACTACCACCTGCCTCCTAATGTCATAAAAAATACAAAGAAAAAAAATTTAAAAATCACCACCGATTGATGGGACTCACAAGCATGGCTATTGTAGGGGCACAGAGAGATGGCGGGGAGCGAATGGAAGCAGAATGAATCAGTCTCAGCCCTGTAAGCTGTGCCCAATGGGTCTGGGTCTCTAGGGGAACAGAGAGAACCACGTCTCCTGTCTCTGGTAGGAAAAGTGGCCGAAGAGGGCTTAAGAGAATGGGGAAAGACAGACAGGCTAAAGCAACCTTAATGCAAATCTGAATTTCTGGTGGTGGGAGGGAGGAAGGTTGATCTAGTGGGAGCAGGGGCTCGGATGAATGGACAGAAGTAGTACCTGTGGGAGTGGGAGTGTTGGGGATGGCTGAGGTGCCAGACAGTCAGAGGCGCCTGCTCTGGAAGTGAGGGTGAGGAGCAGGAAGATGACGAGGGGGACCAAAGTCAGTCGGTAAAGCACCCACTGACTGTGGAAGGATCTTGGTTTTCTCTTGTAGCCTGAAAGGAAAACATTGCTGAATGTATAGTCAGTGTTATTCTCCGCAACAGCTGATTCTCGAAGGAGTCTTGGGGTCTCACAGAACCTCTGTTCCCGCAATAGTTTTTTTTTTTTGGCACCGCTTAATGACATTTTATTGGCCCAACAATTTGCAAGGGTCCCTGTCGCCTTATACATCACACTAAGTATCATTTAGCCATCTACATCCATTCTCATTGGCTAATATTTTTTCTCAAATTATAATTTAATTTCCAACATTGATTTAGGAAACAGCATCACTTCCTTGCAGCAGACTGCAACTGGAAAAACACTGTTTATACGACAATTCCAAGGATGTCAAAGAGTATACATGCCTAAGAACTGCGTCCTGGCCATCTGAAACAGTTTTATAAATTCTGGAAATGTCTTTTGGTTATTTCCCTTCTCTGGGCAAAATCATTCTATTATTGTGGATATCAGAGTTATTTCCTGGCATTTGTAAACAAATATGTCATAAAGTGTGGGGTTAGATGAGGAATTAAAAAATATAATGACTGCTCTTATGATCCTGACTGAAAAAACTACCACCCACAACACCATGTTCTGAGAGTTCTCAGTCACCCTGGCCCACTGAGATCTTGCAGGACACGCTCTCCATAAATGACAGCAACTATGACCCAAGTTAAAACAATGCCTTTGTCCTTAAAACACACCTCACCCACCAGACTGAAATAACTGTATTCCCACTTCTCCTGAATACTTTCTTAGTAAATCCCCCTCTCCCTATTATTTTATGCAGAAAAGCAAAAAACCCCTATGAACTAAAAGACATGCATGAGGATTGGGTGTGACTGTTAAAAGCAGTCATGCATCCAGTGACACACAGATCTGAACTACCAACAGCATGCTCCTGCCATTGTTAGAGGTGGGGTTCAGTGTAGCCCCAGGCCTCCCTGCCCTGGCACCCTACCCTCCACACAATTGGTTTGCTTCTTTGTTTGGGCTTTGGCTGACGCTCCTACTGGGGGTTGAGTGAAGGCTAGAGCCAAGCCAAAACTTCAGGGCCAGCCCAGATGTTGAGGGTTATCTGAGGGTTCCTGAACCACTCTGCTAAACCAGAGGCCACAGGGAAAGGACTGGAGCTGCTGTTCACAGAGTATCACCTGAATAATGGCTTGAAGGGAACACAAACTTTTCCTTGGAGTTTGGGGTTCAGAAAGGAGATTGCTCAGGAGAGGGACAGGGCCCTGGAAAGCGGGCGGCAGGGGGTCAGTGCGACCCACCTCTGCACCCAGAAGTGGGATCCCTAACTGTCTCTACTCCTTCCCTCCCTGCCCAGAGCTACTCTTCACAGTTTCCAAAGGTTGGTGAAATCTGGGGTGCAACAAACGCACCCCCTTGGCGGTGATATTTACTTCCAAGTGTCAGCGAGGCAGGTGCCAGGCCGAGCAGCACACAGGTAATTTCATCCTCTTCTCCACGACCTCAGAGAGCACCGGGCCTGCCCGACACCGGGGTGCTAAACCTCCTTCCGTCCCAAGCGGAGGCCCAGCACCATCCTTCCTGACCACCAGCTGCCAGGTGCGTCCTTCGGCAGGACGGCGCTAATGCCAGCCTCCTGCGGCTCTCCAGGCGCCCGCCCCTGCGCGCTGCCCCCACCTACAAGCCCCCTCCCGCGCCCCCTGGCCCCCCTTCCCTGGGCCGGGGAGCTGCCTGTTGCGCGGTCACGTCCAGCCCTGGAGGTATATAAGGACCCTGCAAAGCCACAGGGACCAAGAGGAGGCGAAGGAGGAAAGAGGGGAAGAGAGAGGTCGCCGAGCACCGAGCACCCTCGTCCCCAGGGAACGCCGCCCCACGACAGGTAAGGACGCGCCCTGCGGCCCCCAGGGAGAACCGGCACCGGGTATGGATGGCTCTTGGCAAACTTTCTAAGCTGACGGCGGCGGCGCCGGCGGCGAGGACTGCGCTCGGACGGTGGGCGAGGGGCTGCGACGCCTGGCGGCCGGGGCCCGGCGCTCGGGTGGGGAAACCGAGGCAGCGGGCTGGGGAGATCTTAGGAAAGCTCTCATTTACGTCTCTTTTTTCCGATTTCCTGCCAGTTCTTCAAAGCAAGATACCATATATTCTAGCGCGAATTCACGTCGGAAATGGAGGTGGGGGAAAAGGCTTAATCACAATGAACCTCTTACATTTAGGGATTAAAAAACCAAAGTCAGACCCCTGAATCCTTACCTCCGTGCCCACCTTAGCCCCAAGGCGGCTGGGCTGTGGATTCTGGTGTCAATTACGAGGCAGGAAGAGCAGGTCGAGTCCCTCCTCCGACTGAGCTGGGGTCCAAGCGGCTGTCAGGAGCTGTCCACGGTCCTGAAACACTATTCCTCCGGCCCTCAGCGCGGCTGTAGAGTGGGCGGCTCTTCAGGCAACCCTAGGTTGCCCGTGCATGACTGCTTCAGCTGTGAAAGCCTCAGGCAAGAGGCGTTTCCAACGAAGAAGGGACAATCTTCCACGTATCTGGCTGGATTCTCCAAATTCTTCATGCATAAACTGGGTGGGAGTGGTTTTCACAAAATGGCTGGAAATGTGCATTTGTTTCACCAACATATAATATTACAGATTATGGCCCATTTAATATCTTGATATTCCTTTGACAGATTTGTTATAGGACTTGACCAGTGTGAGTTATCGCACAAGGGTAAAGCTACACCTCTGTTTCTCTAGGTTTTAATGAAGGGCCTGGCCAGGATGAGGTTTTACAGTAATGTAATATTTTGTTTAGTTTAGAGAGTTTCTCCAAATACGATGTCTTATTAAGTTTAGTTTTATTACTAAGTTAATTTCAAGATTAACAAGTTGTATGTTTCTGTTTTCCAGGATGTTCAACTGTCGGATTGTTATGCTCTCTATTTACAAAAAGTGAAAAATTTGACATCTCCCCAAAATGTTGTTGCTTTTTAAAAATGACGCAAAGGAGATATTTTTTTTATTTAGAAAAATGGAAAAATACACATGTGCAACACCAACACAAATTGCTTTCAGGAAACCATCTAATTTACAAGTAGAACAGGAGTTCAGAGAGGATGTGAGGAGCGATGACATCGTCACGTTGTACAACACAGCCAACGAGGTAGCAGAGGAAGTGCTTGCTGGGCATTTCAGAAGGCCTAAAACCATGGTTCCAGCCTTTAGAAAGGAGAAGCCACTTCCGAATGGCCAGCTTTGAGAATACAGGGCATTGCTTGGCAGTTAGAGCGCTTGCCTAGCAATTTCAAGGCCCTGAATTCAATTTCCCAGAACCACATAAACTGGCCTGGGAGGGGCACACCTGTAATGCCAGTGCTCAAGAGGCTTGGGTAGGAGGATTGCTATGAGTTTGAGGCTAGTCTGGCCTACATGGTGAGTTCAAGACCAGCCTGGACTACAGAGAGACCTTGGAGAGAGAGAGAGAGAAAGAGAGAGAGAGAGAGAGAGAGAGAGAGAGAGAGAGAGAGAGAGAGAGAGAGAATTAAGACACAATTCAAGAGCTGAGTGCATAGGCACATGGCTCTAATCCTAGCATCGAAGGAGGCTGGGGCATGAGGATGCAAATTCAAGTTCAGTCTGGGCAATTTTGTTACTGAGTCCCTGTTTAAGAATAAAAAAGGTCTAGGGATGAAGCTCAGTGTGAAGGCCCTGTGTTCAACCCCCAGTACTGCAGAAAAAAAAAAAATACAGTTGAGGAGATTGTCAGACCTTTACGTTTTTATTTTTCCCTACCAATATGTTATTTGATACTATGCTTCTCCTAAACATTTGAGTGTGTTTCTGATCTGAATGTGCCGTGTGATACCAGCTGTCTTTTTAAACTGGCTTGTCCATCAAGTGTAGGGTGCTTCTTTGAACTACTAGCAGGCTATGACATAAGGACACAAGCAGCCTGTCCCTAGTCTGGAGGGGACAGCAACATTTCCCAGCTGCCCCTTAGCAGAGGTGCCACTTGGTCAGCTGTCTGGCTGCTAGCGCCATCTAATGGTTATTGTGAAAATGCTCAGTCTGTGCCTGGCAACAAAATATTCAGGTGCCAGCTGGAGCAGGCCCAGCTCTTGGAGAATGGGACAGGTGAGACAGAAGGAAGGAAGTGGCTTCCTGACGCAAACAATGAGGCCCAGGGAGGATTTTTCACTTCCAAAACCTTCCTGCTAAAATAGATTTGGCCCACATGTCTCCAAAGGAGAGATTTCTTTTAGGCAAACTTATTTTAAAGTACAAATGTTCATTAGGAGTGAAAGACACTTAGTCATCCACTCCTTAATGTGAATTACTTTTCTCATTTAATTATATTTCTTTCTAACAGTGGGTGGTAAAGATCTTCAGAAGTCCAAAATGACTGTAGAGTCAGTGACTAAAGCGAGTACAGCCCATGACATCGCATCAGGGGTCCATCAGGGTGAGGGCAAACATAGCACAGTTAAGAGCTGCTGGTGTCTGGAAAAGGACACCAGGGGCCACAGCACTGTGGATGCTTCTCCCTGGCTACATCCTAACCTCTTCACCCTAGAATCTGCCCAAAGATTTTTTTAAAAAATAGTATCTCTTATGGCCATTCACAGGAGGCAATTCCCTTTCAGCCTCTCTGTTCCCTCTCAACACCCAGGCCATCTTCAGATCCATCTATTTCAGACAACATCTGAGAGACTCAGAGAAGTCTGACCAGAATGAGCCAATTTCAAGAGAACTGGTTTTCAGTCTAAATTTCTTTTACGTTACTAGAGTCTAAGAAATAGTGATCAGATGAGTGACTGTGTACAGGTACAATCTAATTGGGTTGCCTGGCATTTTGATAAATGGCCCTAGAGGTTTAACTGCCTTTCAGAAAACCTAATATTCATGGTTAATAAAGTTTCAGAGGCACGCCAGTATCCTGGTGGGGGAAGAGAGGAAGAGACCATCCTAAGTAGGAATTCTGAAGACTTCTGTCTTTCTCAAGTTACTCCCACTGCCTGGATCTGGAGCATAAAGGCTACAGCTCCAGGGAGGCAATGAAGCAAAGAGGTGCCGGAACCAGAATTTCACTTTACCATGTTATGAACATGGATGTAATTCTTTCTCTCAGGCTTTAGATTTCCCAACTCTGAATGGAAGGCTGGGCTGGATCAAGTGAACCCCGAAACAGCTTCCAGCCCTATCCTCTTTAGAGATTTGGTTTCACAGTTTTCCTGGGTTCTACTCCTCTCTTCCCTACAATTCCACCTTGCACATCTCCCTTTTTCTCAGTGTTCCTCCTGTCCTCAAAAAGCCCTTGGACTCCACAGTGAGTGTTGTTAGTGTTGGCTCATACTACTTCTGGGTGAGTGGCCAGCATTGTTCTGCTCCTTGCAGGGGTCCCACCAATCTTGTTTGCCTCTGCAGAGCCTTAGCCTGTCACCTGGAAGATGCCGAGATTGTGCTACAGCCGCTCGGGGGCCCTGCTGCTGGCCTTACTGCTTCAAGTCTGCATGGAAGAAGTACGTGGCTGGTGCCTGGAAAGCAGCCAGTGTCAGGACCTCACCACAGAAAGCAATTTGCTGGTATGTGGGCCAGGGATGGTATTTTGATTTGGGCATTAAATGGGTTGGAGTCTGGGGAAGAGAAAATTCACTTCCAGTAATTGGAGTGATATGATCCAGGGTAGGACTTTTCTGTGAAGTCAGAATTGAACAGCAGCTTCAAGGAGATGAACCTAGTCTATAGCTTCTGCATGACTATCTTTACTCCCTGCCCTGTCTTCTACGGAGACTGCACACAATTTAATCTATAACTTTGCTCCCTCATTTGATCAAAAATCTTTCAGCCTCCAAATTATTTTGTTTGAGTCAGGGTCTTACTCTGTAGGCCAGCCTGGTCCTGAACTTACTATGTAGCTCAGGGTGGCCTTAAATTCACTGTAGTCCTCCTGCCTAAGTTTTTCAAATGCTGGCATTACAGGTGTATACCACCATGCTCAGCTATTTTTTTCAGGGTCTTCCTCTGTAGCCCAAGCTGGTCCTGAACTCACTGGTGTAGCCTAGGCTGGCCTTGGACTCAGGACAATCCATCTGTCTCAGCCACCCAAGGGCTGGGATTATAGGTGTGTGCCACTATGCCCAGCTTTTATGTGGTGCTGGGGAATCGAACTTGGGTACTTAGCAGTTGTTAGGCAAGCACCTAAACCGCTGAGCTATTCCTCCAGCCCCCATGCCAAGCTATTTATTTTTAGTTTCATATTCGCTACAAATTTTCACTCCATACATCTTACAGGTATCTCATCTACTACTGGTTGCAAGGCTAGCTAGCTCCATGAACTCTAGAGGGAGAAGGAAAGATCAAGGCATAAGTTTTTGGTAACTGGTGCCA
The DNA here is from genome assembly GCA_004027205.1 of Ctenodactylus gundi. NCBI lineage: Eukaryota > Metazoa > Chordata > Mammalia > Rodentia > Ctenodactylidae > Ctenodactylus > Ctenodactylus gundi. Next base: position 35,251 of record PVKB01007008.1, on the reverse strand, counting down.
AATGTCTCACATTTCCTCTGTGAAGTATTCTGGTTTCCTCTGCAGTCTTTCCAAAGCATGCGAAGGCCGTTTGTGCCAGGCTGGGCTCCTTCCAGGTCACCACAGGGGTGTGTGTGTGTGTGTGTGTGTGTGTGTGTGTGTGTTGTGTGCATGCGCAGCAGCTGCCCAGGAAGGGTGAAACATCTACAATACATCCTGTGTTTTGTCAATGAAAAAACTGAATTAAGGTGAAGAGATCTTCTCAAAGACACAGTCCAAGTTTCAGGTATCATATAAATAGAAACAAAGAGCCCTGGGGAATGCTGCTGAGCTATGGCTCAGAGAGACCCAAGAGACTCTTGAGACACTTACTGCACAGCCTCTCCTATTGACAGCTCACCCGGGAAGGGGCACTGGCTGTTAAAGCTCATGGATTCTAGCCTCATTTCTGTCACAACTTGTGGGGAAAGACCTTAACCGGGTCCTTTCATCTTTTTAAGCCTCTTGTTTCATTTTCTATTCAGGGGATGGAATTCTAAATCAGATAATTTTAATTTTCCACTGTTAACATCTGTGATGTTAATAATTCTAAACAAGTAGAGTAGTAAGCAGAGTAGAAAAATCCCAATTCATACAGATGGGATACTTCTGTTTGCTCCTCTTAAGTCCCCAAGTAACTGAAAAACACAAGGCAGCAGCCTATGGGTCATTTTCCTAAGCAAATATGGACCACAGTTGAATCTTCTCGGGACAAGGAGCAGATACACCAGTTTCATGGCATGTGTAATGAAAATAGCCTTAGGTTCCTGCCTTTCCCTCTTGTCAGGATGAGGAGACAGGAAAACAAGTCATCCTGTTCCCAAATTCAACGGATATAAGGAAACAGCTTGGAAGAGTCAAAAGAGCCAGAGAAAAAGTCCCAGTGGGTACAGAAAAAAAAAAAAAAATTGAGGCATGGGTAGTGATAAGGGCTGGGGTAAGGCACAAAGTAAGTTTGCAGATTCCTGGGGCAAGAATGAGGCACTGTTGAAAATACAGGCCCTAGACGCCAGACTTCTGTTGCCTAGAGAGATTCTTTTCCAAATTCCAGCCCTATTTTCCACCTGGGCTTGACCTGAACTATCCGCATTTGCTCAATATTCACTACGTGCTAAAAACTACTATCTATTTGCCCTTTGCGAGCAATTACTATAACAGGCATATAATGGTTAAGACCCTGCTAACAAAAGACAGGAGAGGGCAGTCAGGCAGAGAGAGATGCAGAGGTCCAGGGACAAAAGAGGCCACTTGCAAGGTGAGACTGAGGTGATGTCTGTGAATGCCAGGAAGGCGGTATGGCTCACATGTTTGGCAGGGCGGCCTCGGGGTCAGACATGGCGTCCGATGTTCTGTCCCCACATGGTGAGGGCAGTGGGACAGGCGACGTGGGGTGGCGGCCAGAGGGTCTGGCCTTACTCACGGCTTGCGCTCTACCCCAGGAGTGCATCCGGTCCTGCAAACCAGACCTCTCGGCCGAGACACCCGTGTTCCCAGGCAACGGCGACGAGCAAGCTCTGACAGAGAACCCCCGGAAGTACGTCATGGGCCACTTCCGCTGGGACCGCTTCGGCAGCCGGAACAGCAGTAGCGGTGGCGTCAGCGGCGCAGGGCAGAAGCGCGACGAGGAAGTAGCCTTGGGTGAGAGCCGTGCCCCACTGCCCGCGGGCGACGACGCCGAGTTCCGCGGCGATGGCGCCGAGCCGGGCCCGCGCGAGGGCAAGCGCTCCTACTCCATGGAGCACTTCCGCTGGAACAAGCCGGTGGTCAAGAAGTGGCGGCCGGTGAGGGTGTACCCCAACGGCGCGGAGGAGGAGTCGGCGGAGCCCTTCCCCCTCGAGTTCAAGAGGGAGCTGGCCGGCGAGCGGCCCGCGGCGGCGCCCGTCCCCGGAGACCTGGAGTACGGCCTGGTGGCCGAGGCCGAGGGGGCGGTGGCTGAGAAGAAGGACGGCGGGCCTTACCGCATGCAGCACTTCCGCTGGGGCAGCCCGCCCAAGGACAAGCGCTACGGCGGCTTCATGACCTCCGAGAAGACGCAGACGCCCCTGGTGACGCTGTTCAAGAACGCCATCATCAAGAGCGGCCACAAAAAAGGCCAGTGAGGGTGCCCCAGGCACCGGGGCCGGTCGGCCCGGTCCGGGAAAGTCCGCCCCAGAGCCTCGAGTCCCTCCTGCCCTCCTGCTCCCTCCCAGCCCGGGACAGCTACTTACTGGGCCTTGGTAACACTCAGCCTCTTAAAGCTGTCAGTAGTTAGGAAATAAAACCTGTCAAATTTCGCAGTGACTCTGACTTTGAATTTAGACCGCGCGAATACAATTAAAATACACAGCCATCCAAGAGCAGAATATCAGGGCGGAGGAGGAGGCACGTAACAGTTTCTGCGTTACCTAGCGGTGGTATATTTCATTCGAGGTAAATAGAACGAAAGAACCATCCCCCCTTTCCAAACTGTGAATTTAGGGAACTAGGTAATTGGGGTGATTCAAGGTGGCCTTGACCAGCGCCTGGGGGATGGCTCCATTTCCACCCTCCTCCGTTTGGGTCAGAGAGGCTGTTCGGCCAGCAGAAGTGCCAAAGGACAAGGCTCCTATGAGAGCGACTAGGGGGACTCAGGGAGCCAGGCCTGCAGTACGCACTGCTGGAAGGGCTCCTTGGCCTATTCAATCTTCCTGGACCTGAGTCCTGGCTGTGCTCTGCCAGCTCACCAAGTCCCTGAGGCTCTGCAAGATTCAGTGCAGTCATCTACCTCTCCCTTTCTCACAGGAAGGCTAAGAGTTGGTTTCAGTTCCAATTTGGAACTGAAACTTGAGGGATATGCTCACACACATGGCCTGATCCTCTTGCACGTGCCCACAGACACACTCTGCAGGTACCTCTTCCAGTCGCTTGGTCTGACACCTTGAGGCTGTGTCTTCTTAGTCACTTTGCAGCTTCTGCTTCCCTGTGTTGTCCTGCCTCAGCCTTCCCTTCATTCTTAGCCCCTTCTGCTCAGTTCTCACTGACCATATCTCCTAACCAACTGGTCTGCAGTTACTGTCCCCCGCACCACTGTACACCAATTACTCGTATTAATGTATACAAAACCTGCTGCATCCCAGATGCTCCAGAGGCAGAGGCAGGAAGATTTCAAGTTGGAGCCTAGCTTGGGGAACTTAATGAGAGCTTGTCTCAAACTAAAAATGTATTTTCTTGAGACAGGATCTTACTCTGTATTCCAGACTAGTGCTGAACTCACTATATTGCCCAGGTTGGCCTCAAACTCACAGCAGTCTTCCTGCCTCTGTCTCCTGATTGCTGAGATTAGACATGTGCCATCACACCCAGTTTATATGGTACTGGGAATTGAACCCAGGATCTTGCTAGGCAAGTGCTCTTAACTGCCAAGTTATGTACCCAGCCCTTCAAAATAAAAATTTTAGAAAGTGTTGGAAATTCAGCTCAGTGGTAGAGTGCCTAGCAGGTGTGAAACCCTAGGCTCAAACCCCAATACCAGAAAAGAAAAAGGTGTGTCTTTCTCCACATTCCCCAGCACAGAGACACAACAGTAACACACCTTCCAATTTTCCATTAATTCCAAGCTACTGGGTGAGACGTGCAAGACCCTTGTCATCCAGGCCCTCCCTCCTTACCAAGTCTGTTTCCTAAGTTTTCCCACTGAAGGCTCTGCCTCACAGGTGCTCAATGTTCTCTCCCATCCTCCTTAACTGGCTAGAACTGCCCACCTTCCTCGACCATTCTGAATGCTGCCTTTTTTCAGTGTGAAACCAGGTTCAAGTCCATGTTCACCGGCAAGTTGTGATCTCTTCCAGCTGTCCCTGCTCATTTCCAGGCTTTTTTACAAACAGCCCTGTCTGCAGTAAAGGGCACGCTGTGTAGCTCAGATGACAAGTCACTTGCTGTGTGCATGCCTTGTTCTCTCCTTTCAGGGAAACTCCAAGCTCCGCAGGGCAGAAATCAGGTGGTGTGTTGTTTTTTGTCTTCCTGTGGTGTTTTCACAATGCTGAGGCCACAGGTTTGAAGCCACACGTTTACAACTTACAAGAGATTCACAGATGCCTCTGGAGATGCACGCATGGCTGTCATTTGTGTTAGATACACCACAGCATGGCACACATCAAAGTGGAAACGCCGTATATGGTGCTTACACACATGCCCCATACCTTGAAGCTATGGGAGGTCACAATGAAAGAAAGAGGGGAATGTATCCTGGGAATTCCTGATGTGACAGGAGTCAGAAATCATTGTTTGTTTGCTTTGGTTTTTCTTTTCTGAGACAGGATCTTGCTCTGTAGTCCAGTCCAGGCTGGTTCTGAACTCAGTACGTAGCTCAGGCTGATCTCAAACTCATGGCAATCCTCCCACCTGTCTCTTAAGTGGTGGGATTATAGGCATGCACACCACACTGGCTAATTTTTACGAGGTGCCAGGGAATCAAACCCAGATCCTTGCACATACTAGGCAAGTGCTTTAACAGGAGCTGTGTCTCCAGCCCCAAGAAAACTGGATTTTTTAGGTCTTCATTATGGGTTATGGGAAATGAGCAGGAATGGCTGCTCTCCCCACCCAAGGGTGCTTCATGCTGGGAGTCCTGGGCCTCAGATTTGCATCTGGGTGGTATCTTTTCTCTACTTTCTTTCTGAGGCAGGTAAAGTCAGGGTCAGGGGTCAGTGGGGGTAGTTAAGTACTAGCAGTATACTGTTGGTATGTTGATCATTTTTATCTCAAAAAAATCAAACAGCCATGTGGTGACAACATTAACATTTATTTGAAAAGGGCATCATCAAGGCTTATTAGAAGTTGCAACTAATAGTCCTAAAGAACGATTTTGCTAAGACTCCCTACTATTCCCCACTCCTCTTTTCGCCGTCCTTAAAATAAGTTCAAATCAACAAGTTTAAAATACAGAAAACTGCCACAAGCACTAATTCTGTGCTCACATATAAATACATCAGATAGTATATACATATATTGCCAACTACAAACTACATTACACACATGCACACACACAGATACACACACACACTGGGCCAGGTCATTAAGGTCTAAGTGGATACAGACACATTACAATCTATGGGCTGCAGCATTTGTGGACTTAGAACTCTGCACTCCAGATGCCAGGATCAGCAGTCTTGGAGGAAGGGGGAGGTGGTGGGCTCGGGAGGCCCTGTGGTCCTCTGAAGGGCAGCAGAAGACCAGGCTAGTGTCAGAGGAGAGCATGGAAAACTGTCTCTGGCCACAAGGCCTTTCCTGCTGCCCTTAGGGCTCTTCTTTACCACATCCCAGCCAGTCAGGCTCCAGGACAGGGCTCACTATGACGCTCCTGTAGTCTTCAGACTCAGGCTAAAGGGTCCCAACAACCAGATTTTTAGGGCTAATGGGATGAAGAGGCAGCATGCTGTCCTGATCCTTCTATTCGTGAGAAGGTTCAGCCTGACCTGCCTGCCAGGGCCAGGATACAGGAAGCAGGTCTGCCCTGATGAGATGATCTTTAAACAGAACACTCAGTCCAACAACTCAGGTATTGCCCACAAGCCCCCCTGCCAGCCACCTGCCACCTACTGGTCTTGAGGAGGAACTGGAAAAAATGGCCTCACTACTCACCAGCACTTCCTGTGCCTGGTCAAAGGATTGGAGATGGTGGTGAGTGGAAGGCAGCATAACCAAATGATTCCAAGAAGCCCAGATCTCTGTCTTTACGGGAACCTTGAGGCTGTTCTGACTCCTACTCGGGCTGCAATGTGTCCTGTGGGACCCAGATGGCCAGGGCAAAGGCGGCACTTAGATGACACTGTGCTTCTCTGAGTACATGTTTGTCCCAGGCCCCACTTTTCCCTGCTCATCCATTTGCTTATGTGTAAGGAGTGGATGGGGTGCAGGCGCGGGGCAGACAGAGGGGTGTTACCTGTGAGCTTTTCTCATTCTTTTGACCTGCTTGGGCTCCCTCTTTTAGTGTGGAGGCAATTTAGGAACCTCTTATTCTATTTTCAGAGAGGAAATCTGGGAATAGGCGCAGGGCCTGGAGACCCCAGTGCCAGGAAAGCACAGGGTATCTCTGGGACTACAGGGGTACTTTCTACTCAGCTGCTTCTTATGCACTTCTGTGGCCGAACAAATCAACAGAGCTTTCAAATCTCTAATACAATCAAGCCTATTACACAGTTCTATCAGCAGGATGTGGACCACCCTTCCCCTTGCTCACAAAGCTAGAGTACCTGGTGGTTTTGGGGGGCAAATGATCTGAATGAGCTTGTTGGATCCTCTAGGTTCAAGCTCACAAGAGAAAGGCAGCAAGAAGGGGCACATGATGATGTTGTCAGACATGACAGGAGCTGGGAGGCAGGCCACAGGGATGCTAGGCCCAGGGCCTGGGCACCAGGTCCCTCCATCTAGATCCTACCCAATCACTTTGCCTCGCTCTCCCAGGCCCTGTGATGAGGTGACAGACACTACTGAGTTTACCATTCAGCTTTATGTCCCAGTTAACACTGTGACTTGACTCTGAGGCATACTTGGCCAGCGTCCAGATTCTTGACAGCAGGCAACCTAAGATTCTACTGAGTGTAAATTTAAACTGCTGCTGACAAGAGAACATGTGAGAAACGCTCAGTTCTCCACACGCAGCACATCTTGGCCAAGTAGCCGCTGTATAAAGAAAAGGCTGCCTTGGTAAGACGAAAAGGGAGCTAAATCACACCCACACAGAATGAGAACTCTACAACTTTTTTCTCTTACTGGGAGAGGGATGAGGGGACAGATGTCTCCATGGACCTGCATGTCTCTGGTTCTGATGCTGGCTCTTTACAAACTCACTCCCACAAAACAACTCCCAAGTCCCAGAACCAGGGACCCAAGCACAGCGCTCAGGATGAAGATGTCACAGGGGAGGACCCTAAGGTCTTATGGGTATGATAAAAACAAAGAGCCTCTTATCAAAGCCACACATGGGCTAAATGGTGAGATTTGGTGAGGAAAAGCATCTGAGGCTCACAGGTTAGATTTTCTTCAGTTTTGGCCAAAGGTTATTTGCTTTTGTTTAAAGTTATCTTAAACTTAGCTTCTTAATAGAGATATTAGAGAGAAACCTAAGTCCATGCCTGTAGAGCTGGTTTGAGCAGAAGTTACACAAGAGCCACAAAACATAGCCAAAAAAGTTGTGGGGAGCAGGAGCATCACCTCCCAGGTCTGTGATCATGCAGGCTATGCAGAAGCTACATACCACAGCACCAGAGTGGTGGCCTAAGGGATGAGCTGCACCTGGAGTGTGGGAACTACAGAGACAGGTAAGAGAGCTCCCCTTCCCATGACGTGAACAGTACATGCAGTGCATTAGGGTTCTCCTGATTGTGGAAGACGCACCCATCTGCCCTTGTGATCAGGCTGTCACTGGGCATCTGTGCAGGTGTGTGACCTGAGGGTGTCCTGAGAAGCCTGTCTTCCCCTTTGCAGAAAGAGCCTCCTTCTGATACCATGCCATCCTGCCTAAAATTGTACTCTGAAAAAGGATTCCTTTGGATCAAAAAATCTATTCACCCTCCCACCTTTTCAAAAGCAAACTCTCCAGGGATGGAATTTTTGACCAGTCTCACCATATGGTGAGTTATGTCAGCTCAGAAAAGTTATGGGAAGTTTGGAAAGAAAAAAAGGGCTACTCTGGACCACAGGGGGCTGCTGCCACCTGAGGTACCCAGGACGACCAAAGGCACTCAGAGGAGGCATCAGGAAAGGGACTTGTGCAAGGAGCAGCAGGTGGCCTTTCTCATACCCTGCCTGGCTCCGGCTGAGTCACCCAGGAGAAGGCAGGCGGAGCGCAGGGCAGCTGGAAGCCCAGAACAACAAGGGGTCTCCACTGCCTCTTCTCAGGCTTCCAGCAAGGCCAGCTAGCATGCATGCCCCAGACTGTGTCCACAGTGTGAAGAAATTGTTTCGATAGCAGTTGCTGGCTCCTTCTTTCCATTAACAGAACACCCAAAATGGCTGGCTTTCGATGTCCGGAAGCCCCAAAGAGACACCTGTCCTACTCCTTTCTCCCTCGCTCCCCCTTTTTTGTGGTGCTGGTAATAGAAGCCAGGGCCCTCACACTGCACTGAGTTAGCTACATTCCCAGCCCATGTTTTAGTTTTGATTTTTGAGACAGGGTCTCACTAAATTGCTAAGTTGCTCAGGCTAGGCTTGAACTTGGGATCTCCTGCCTCAGCCTCTCAGAGTTCTAGGACTACAGGTCTGAGATACCAGGCCCAGATTCCCCCTTTTTGAGTCATCTAGAACCAGAATATCTTTTTCTGCCTGCCCTCAATCCAGAGGCTATGGAAACACCTTGGGATTCTTAGAAGAAAGACATCGAAGAGAAAGACCCCAACTACTCAGCAACATCCAGAAAACACAGAACTACCACAGGTCCTCTCTGAAAAAAAGTAAGAAGTTAGGGACAGACTTGGCCCACTTGTGCCCACGATGGGAGGCAAGGTTCTTCTTGACCACTGCTGCCCAGCCTTGGAGAATAACCCTTCTCCAATCCCTGGGCCTGCTGGCTCTCCATTCACCTTGGGGTCCCTGAGGCTGTCCCTATTCCTGTCTCCTGTTACAGAGGCTTAACATTCATCAACAACAGAAAGAGGAGGGTGAGCAAGAGAGGGGAAGATACACCAAAGACTTCAGCATGGGAGGGAGGGGCTGCTCGGGAGAACAGCCTCACTGTCCCCATTCCTCACCCCTCACTTCTTCACAAGGGGAGTTCTCCTTGTTCCTCTGTGTGCCATCTAGGGCTTCCGGGGGCCCACCAAGTCTCCATCTAGTTGTCTGCTCTGGGGATGCCAGATGCGACCCCACAGCCTCAGTCTCAGGGGGAGCCCTTCACCCAACACACCAAGTGGAGCTTCTCAAGTCCCTTCCCTCAGCTTTTCTCAAAATAACAGGAGACACCCCCATGATTCTCTGTCCCTCACGGATGCAAAAGAGAAGACAAAGGGTGCAGTGAGATGAGCATGGCCCCCAGGCGGCGGAGTCTCCCTCAGGGAAGGCGAGGCCCCGCATGTGCTGAGCTGGAGGAGATGATTCCTTAGAAATCCCAGATATATTTCCACCGGCTGGTTTAGGCATGAGGTGAGCTCCTCCCTCAGGCCCCATCCCCCCAAGGAACTCTGCATCTTCTAATTCAGTATACACACAGATCAGGAAACTTCATCTCATAGACAGGGATGGAGTGGTTCTGTGGCTGGCCATAGGCTGCAGTGATGGTTCCTGAAGGGCTTGGCGGGGGTCTGGGGGGACACATGGAGAAGAAAGGCGTGAGCAGGAATTCTGGGGTCCTACCTCTGTGCAACTAAACACAACAGCTGATTTGACACTTCTTCTTTGCATGGGAGCCAGAGACTTGTCACTCCTCAGGTTCTGAGGATTTTAGGTTGTTCTAGAATCTGTATCTTTAAGCTAAGTTCTAAGTTTTCTGCAGTCAGTATGGCAACACCATTGTTTTATTACCAGCCCAGGACACTAAAACCTCTGGTTCTTTCCAGGTCTCACTGAGCCAGCCTCCTTCTCTCTCGAATCTCCACATTCCTCATCTAGGGTCAGGCTGACCCCAGCCCTGGGGACTGAGGTTATGAAGGCAGACAGGTGGACTCAGGACAATGGTCCTGATGACGGGCAGATACGTAGGGGTCCCCTGTCCAGGGTTGCCACTTACCGGATGGTGATTTCAAAGATCTGGTTGAGTTTGCTCTGCAGCAGTGATGCCTAGACAAACAGAGAATGAAGTGAGCTGGGCTCCCCAGAACCCTGACAGATGCCTCATAGCCCACCTATCCAGGGGACACACTACGGGTGCTGGGCACTTGCAACTGCAAGAGGGCACTAGATGTGACCTTCTCCCAGCAAGTGGCTGTTGGACCCTGGCTGTGGTTCCACACCATGGACAGCTGTCTGTTGAGGCTGGCTGAGGTCAGAGCAAAGGGCCAAGAACACCAGGGAGGACACTGGCGAGAAGTTCTTGAGTTAAAGGCCTTTGCCCACCCCTTTATGTTAGGCCAGCTTTTTTTCTTAACTCAGAGGTGTCTAGTAACTAGGTTTCAACTCTTTGCTCATGATATAGGCAGCATCTACCTCCCAATCAAGGTGGGTGAGAAGCTAGGATAACAAAGGCTAGTAAAATCCCTATTTTAAATACACATAAAATATATGAATAATATATAAATACACAAAATAAAATTACATGCACTTTGGCTGACAATAAAAGTTATTTGTACATTCTGAATGTCTGCGGTGAGGTCTCATTGTTGCTGATGATGACACTGTGGCCAGCAAGTCCTGGCATATCATTGATTTCTAGTCTAGGTCTGGGTCCTCGTCTCTACCTTTCCATCTGCCTCTTCCACATATCCTGCTGCTTCCTCTCTTGCTGGGGTCCCTTCATTGGAAGGGGCCCAGGTAAGCGCTGCCCACCTCTCCCTTGCCACACATGCTTTTCCTGTTATCATGAGAATAAAATAAACTGACAAATGGAAGGTGCTCTGGTGGGCAGTAAGGGCCATTCTCATACTTGCCACCCTGATTGATAATGAATATAACTGGGCCGCCTGGTGCCACAGCACGTGAGGTTAGGACTTCCTCCATCTGTGGAACTGTGTGGTCAGAGCAGTGTATGACGAATACTTGAGTCTAGGTTCAGAGGGAACAATGTGGGGTATTGGGGACAATATGCCCAGAAATGGCTTCTAAACCCAGACCTGCCCTAAACCCACATCTGTTGTACTTGGCCCAGAATACGTCCCTGTGACGCCTCACTTACTCGGGCCCCACAGTGGGCTGCGATCTCCTCGAAGGGTGCCTTCTGGAATTTCTCCACCACCTGCCGCCGCCTCTCACGCTCCTGTTCCTCGACTGCTACACTATCCACTGTGACACAGAGAACTGGGTTGGTACTCAGGTCAAGGAGGTCAAGGAGGACAAGGAGGGGCACCGGGATGTAGAAAGGGGGGTGCTCTCTTCACAGTGTTCTCTCCTCTGCTGAGGAGTAAGGGGCAGTGGCATGCAGGCACGGTGCCTGCATCTGGCCTTAGAGAGGCTGAGCTTTTTCCTGGTTTTGCCTGAGGCTCCACCCTCATCCTTGTTGTATTTATTTACGTTTTGGTACTGGAGACAGTAATACCCAGGGCCTTCGTACTATGCTGTATTGCCGGCCCAGTTTTTGGTTTTGATTCTGAGACAGGTCACTAAGTTTCCCAGGTTAGGCTCAAATTTGTGATCCTCTGGCCTCAAATTTCCCAGAATACTGAGATTATGGGCCTGTGCCACCAGGCCCCGCATCAGTTCTCATCCTTGTAATGAGTTTGAGAACCAGTTACGTGAAGCCTTCAGCTGGGCTTTTAAAGTACCACTAGTTGTCCTGCTGTTAGAATTCTTAAGTAGAAAGTCCCAGAACAGTTGGTCCTTGTAGTACTAAGGGTAATCTGGAAAGGACACCAACAGTGGAAAAGCCAGATGGCCAGGGAAGTCTGGACCTACTAGAGCAGAGTAGTCTAAAGCCACTTAAAAGGCTCAAGGTTCTACACATGCTACTTGGTATCCAAAATGAGGGAACAAAACAAAGAAAAAAAGAGGGGTGTATGCACTGGGTCAAATATGCTTGCCATGCTCAATTTAAGAAGGCAATCAAGCGGGGTGCAGTGGTACACACCTGCCACCCCAGCACTATGGGGGCCTGAGGCAGGAGGATCTTAAGTTTGAGCCCAGCTTGGGCAGCTCAGAGTGACCTAGTGAGACTATCTAAAAAAAAGTGCTGAGCCTGGAGGCACTAATCTAGCATTCTGGGAGGCTATGGCAGGAGGACTGCAAGTCAGAGTTCATCCTGGGCAGTCTAGCAAGACCCTGTTCAAAAACAAAACAAAACAAAACAAAACAACAAAAAGATCTGATGTACCACGGTGTGAAGACCCTGGGCTTGATTCCCAGCACTGCTTAAAAAAAAAAAAAAAAAAAAAAAAAAAAAAAAAAGAGGAGAGGGGGCTAGAAGAATGGTTCAGTGGTTGAAGCGCTTGCTTAGCAAGCACTAAGTTAAGCGCTAAGCACCAGGGTCATGCCTGTCATCCCAGCACTTGGGAGGCTGAGGCAGCAGGATTGCTGTGAGTCGAAGGCCAGCCTGGGCTCGATAATGAGTTCAGTACCAGCCTGGGCTACAGAGCAAGACCCTGTCCCCCCACCCAAAAAAGAAAAGGCATACCATGAGTACATTTCAGAAAAAGCAAAGAGCACCATTCATAATTTTTTAAATGGTTAACTAAAAGATCATTTAAAGGCTTAATTTGTCATCAATTATAAAAATTGTCTTAATGGGAACAACTCATTATGTAATCATTCAGATAAAGAGGTAATACCTCATTTTGAAGTCTGCTGCCCTTACTGTGGTAAATGTTACTATGATTTGCTCCTAGTACCTTTTATAGGTCAGTTGCTCTTTTTGATCCCACTTTACCAAAAAAGAGTGTTAAATATTTACACAAAACTACTTTTCATCTTGGTGTCTGGCTGTAAGCTTCAATTGATTACTTTTGGAGGTAGCCGTCATCACCAGGAAAAGGGCTGCTGGGACACAGTACATGGGGTAACACCAATGAGGCCCCCATCAGGACGGCATGGACTTTCGGGGCAGCTTTGGTGACTGTGATGAGTTTGTAGAAAGTCACCTGCCTCTGTCCCCAGGTCCATGCCAAGTCACACTGAGAAGGGGAGCAGATCTGGGAGCCAGCCCTGCCTTCCTCTCTAACCAGCATCTCTGGGGCCCTGACTTACCAATGGCCTTCTTCAGTGTCTCGTAGGTGATCTCCTCGGCAGGCACTCTCTGAAGAAAAGAGGGCAGAAATGCATAGAAAGGTGGAAGAGAAAAAAGGTGTCCCATTTGCTTCTCAGAAGATGGTCCTAAAGGGTACCCTCTTCTCACCATGACACTCCCCCAGCAGGCATGGAGGAAGCCAGAGGGGTGCAGGCAGGAAAACTGGCTCCTCAGATGTGGGCTCACAAGGGGTCCCAAGAATTGCCTAAAAATTCATTGCCCTGCCCCTTGCTTCAGCCTGTCTCATTAAGCCCTATAGGCTGAAAACGCCATGTAGTTTTCTTTAAATCTTTAAAGAAAATTACAGAAGCTACTGGAAATAAGAGGAAGACACAGGTGGGAGATAAAACGTCAATGTAAAGAACTGAATAATGTTTTTGAAGACTTCTGATATTAACTTATTGCTGAGGTGAGCTGTGTGTTTAATAAAAGCAAGAAGATTAGAACTGATGGGCCCTCCACTGCTGAGGTCAGCCTAAGGACCCGAGCTCCAGGATCTCAGTCCTCTGCAAAGCCTATAAAAAAGAGGTGGATAAGCTGGGCATGGTGGCTGAGGCAGGAGGACTGCCTGGGAGACCGAGTGAGTTTAGGACTAGCCTGGACTACACAGAGAGATCCTGTCTCAAAGCAGTTCCCTTCAGGATACATGGCCTTAGGTCAAATGTTGGACTAAGTTTCAGGCATTCCGCTCACCCAAACTTGGAGCTCCTGGAGGTAAGACCCATAATTGACTCATGATCTATCACTTGAACATGAGACTGAAAGAAGTAGACACAAAAGAAAACAATTTCACTGACAAAGTTCACGAGTTCAAGAAGGGATATAACTCAGGCTAGTGGCTCCCTTTGGGGAAAAGGATGTAGAGGCAAGGTTCCTGGCAAAAACCTCCCTCTCTTTTCTGTGGGGTATAACATGGGTGTACTCAATTTGTCAAAATTCATGGAGTGCACAGTTTTTACTAGGCACTCAGTAAACAATTGAAGGAGAAGGATAGAAATGTAGATGTGGCATAAAAGTCACTTAACAATTACTAGGTGAGCCCTAATTAGAGGTATGACTCTAAGTGGCTCACTGGGCAGAAATACCAAGACTTGTCAGCATAAGAATCAATGCATAGATGGCTGTGCTGAGCTCTAATGTGCTCTGAGGATTCATTCTCTGTACATCTATCCATCTACTGTGGCTTGGATCTGGAATGTCTCCCAAAAGTCTCACGTATTTGTAAGTTACGGATTATGTGTTATTGGGAGTTGAAAAATAAGTGACAAACTGGTACCACAGAAGTGGGGCCATTTCTGTGACTTCACCTGACCATGTGGTTTGGAAGCCTTTGGAACTAGTTTGCAGGAGTTTGGAAAGGTTTGAGGATACCAGGTTGGAGTGCTCCGAGCTGAGCTTGATGGGAGATTCTGGTCAGAGCTCAGAAGTCCAGAATGCTGAGGCAAGTGTGGATTAGAAAGGCTGGGCTCCAGAAGTTTCAGATGGGAAGGAGAATTGTATTTGTGAGTAGTCTAAAAACCATGTGTGCTATGCTCTGGCAGAAAGATTATCAGCATTTTAGCCCTTGTCTAAAGACTTCGCCTAAAACTGAAATTAAAGGTGGTGGACTACTTAATCTGGGAGAAAATCTCAAGGCAGCCATTTGGGTACTGTTGGTAGCTTTTAGCCAACTCTATGGTGAAAGGCAGAAGAAAATGGCAGAGAAAACAAATGTAAAAAGCCTGCAGTCTGAAGTAAAAGAGCAAATGGTGGGCTGGAGAACTGGCTCAGCAGTTAATTCAGGCACTAAGTACCCAAGTTCAATTTCCCAGCACCACATAAGTCAGGCATGTGGTGCACACATATAATCGCAGCACTTGGGAGGCTGAAGCAGAGGATTGCTGTAAGTTCGAGTCCTGCCTGGGCTCCATAGTGAGTTCAGGACCAGCCTGGACTACAGAGTGAGATCCCATTTCAAAAAAAAAAAAAAAAAAAAAAAAAAAAAAAAAAAAAAAAAAAAAAAAAAAAAATCAGGCCTATAAGAAAGACACTGTGAAGGTGTCTCAGGACTCAGCAAAATCCCACCCTTTACCAATTAAAGGGTACAAAGGCAAAAGATCTTATTCTGAGAAAAGTACTCCAGGGCTTCTTGTAGGGCCAAAAAGGGAACTATTTCCCAGAGTTCAGCAACCCAGGCATTCAGACGCTACTGCAGTCACAGCACAAAGGGACTGCTCAAGCCAGCGGTGGATCCTAGCAACATCCATGTGGTCGTGGCTTTCTAGGCAGGCAGAATGCAAAAGTTTTTGGGTCATGGAGGCTATCATCTCCATGGATTTCAGAGGAAGGCCTTGGAGGCCTTTCCTCCCTCCTGGGAGGGAAGTGTATAGAGCTGTGAAGAAGAAGCCTAAGGTACAATGGAGACTCTGAAAATTTGGAGAAGCCAGGACCATGGAACATCAGCTGAGAAAAGTTGCAGGCCATAATCAGATTCAGCCCAAAGGAGAGAAGATGGATGCTGCAGTCAGCAACAATGGCGTAGTGGTAGGGCCATTCAAGCCCTTGGGAGTTCACATATTCAGGCTGCTGCAGTTTACTCCAGGTGCTGGACATGGAGCTACAGAGTTAAACCTTGCCTTGCCAGTTTTAGACCTTGACTTGGTCCAACTGTTTCCTATCCTCCTATGTCTCCTCTCTGGCATGGGAATGGTTACCCTGTGCCATTGTATGTTAGAGATATTTAACCTTTCTTTGATTTTCACAGGAGCTCATAGCTGAGTGTTTGCCTTACATCTCAGAGGAGACTTTGAACTTGGACTTTTTTTTAGCAGCACTAGAACTGTTAAGATTTTGGCAACTCTTAGAGAAGAATTAAATGCATTTTGCATGAGGAGGTGGACATGAGTCTTTTGTGGCTTGCATGTGGAATGTACCCCCAAATTCTCATGTATTTGGATGTTATGGATTACCTATGGAACCATGTGCTGTTGGGAGATTGGGGCCTGATCTGGAGGGGTGGATTATGAGTGTGTGGTGGATTATAGGTCTGTGATGGAAGACAAGCGTGTGGCAGATTAGACCTGGAAGGATATATGCTCACTCCTTCCTTCGCTCCTTCCTTTGCTCCTTCCTTCGCTCCTTCCTTCCTTCCTCCCTCCCTCGACTCAACTTGGCTTCCTTTTTGCAATGCTGTGAAGAGCTGCCTCCACCTCTGCCTCCGTCATGTGCTTCCACTACTTCTGGCTGCCCATGAATCGGCTGTGACCTTCTGAAGCCATGATCTAAATGAAACATTTTCTCCTCTAATTTGTCCATGTTGGGTATTGAGTCACAGCAATGAAAAAGTAAGACATCGTTCATATCTGATCAGCACTGACCAACATCCAACACTCATTTGTGGTCAGATGGTGTGATAGTTGGAGAACAGGAAGATTACTGGGCAAGAGGAGGTAGAAAAAAGTCCACGAAAGAAACAGAACTTGAGCTGGGCATTGGAGAAGAGGAAGCTCACAGGTGCAATGGCAGTCCTCACGTGGCTTCTGCACTAGCAAACGTGGGGAGGGCCAAGGATGGCACGGTGGAGGCTGAGAACACAGCCACAGTAGAAGAGCAGAGGCATGCTGAATGGTCCTGGGATAAACTGACATGGTCAGGCCAGCCCTGATGATAAATGGCTCTCAATCCCAGGACTGGGATTTGACCAAACCAGCAATGATTCATCCCCACAGTGATGGCCACAGGAAGCCACCAGAGTTTCTGGACCAGAACACAATGGACTGAAGAAAGCAGTGAAGCATGTCAGGAGGGTGGGATGGGGAGTCCGCCTCCCCTGTACCAACTGCCCAGCCACTCTTAAGGAGGGAAGAAACTGATACAGTGGCCCACAAGGCCACGAGAGTGCAGCTGTCTCCACAGCCACATAGCATTTCTCCTCCTCCTTCAGCTTCACTTAATTCATCAATTCCTGAGGGTCTTTTAACTCTTGGGTTAAGAGAATCACCACTACAGAGAAGACAGCTGCTAAGAAACCTTGCAGCCTGATACACCAATGGTTCCTGGATTTTGGAGCTGGAAAGGCTTTGGAGGACCTGGTTTTACCTCCTCACTTTGCTTGTCCAATGAGCCCAAGTCAGAACATTCCATGTAAGATACCAGGCACACTTAGAAAGCTCTGGGATAAGGGTATGTTCCAATAAGTGGTCAAAAGCGTGGCTAGGATGAGGCCTGATTCTGTCCCTGAAGATTTTTCTGTTCTCTGATCCCATCTGGGGAAAGACTCAGTGTCAAAGGCTACATTACCCATAACAGGTATAGGCATTGGGGAGTGCTGGGGTCTCTGGGCATGAGGACCAGGCAAGCATGCCTGCTCCATCTCACCCTCCTCTGTGTGCACCCTCTCCTCTGTGAGGCTTCCCTCATGGCCCTGTGGATCCCTTTAAATGGGTAGACACCATGGGAAAAAAGTGTGAATCAGCTCCTCGTGATTTTGCTCTTCCTCCTCTCTGCACCAACCCTCACATCTTTTTGTATAGGACAGTAAGTATGGTATTTCTGCTGTGCTTACTATCTTCATGGGCACATTTGCTTTATTTTCTGAGGAAGAGAAATGTAACAGTGGCAGGGAAGACATCACATGTTAATTTGAATAGAAATCAGATATTTATGGACTCAAGAAAAAAATGGAAGGACGTATTTTAAGACACAGATGTCGCTTTTTCTGGAAAAAAAAGACTTGTCAGGAGTTGGTTAAGATTGAAGGGTGAGTAGTTGGAGCACAGAGATTTTTTTTTTTTCTGTCTAGCTCTATAGTCCAGGCTGGCCTGAATTCACTATGTACCCAGGCTGATAGGCATGTGCCATCATGCCTGGCTGACACAGGGAAGTTTTAGGGAAGTGAAAACACTCTGCTTGATACTGTAACAGTGGGTGCATATCCGAGTCCATAGAATGTACCATGGCAAAATGAACCCCAATATGGACTTTGGGTGCCAAGGATGGGTCAATGTAGGTTTACTGACTGTAACTTGGGTACCATGTGGTGTGGATACTGGTCACGGGGAGGCTGCTAGGTATGCAGGGAGTGGGGCGGGGGGAGCATGAGAAATGTCTGTGTCTTCCTCTCAAGTTTTCTATGAACTTCAAACTGCTTTAAAGAAATAAAGTCTTTTTAAAAGTCTCAGTTAAAGAATTCTTTATTGTTAACATATAGAAGAAACACTGAGAGCTACACTCACCACTAATCTCTCCTTTTGGGCCTCTGATTTCCAACACAGAAATATGTGCCCCACTGTGGGCAGAGACAGGTGACTTTTCAGCTTTTCAAGAATGGTTTCTAAGATACCCTTATGAAAGCAGGGGGAGATAAAGTATTTTTTCCCAGACGGAGTAACGTTGCATGCACTGCCCTGTTGAGAAGGGCTGCTGCATCAGAAAACTAGCAGGACAGTGACAGGGACAATTACCTCCTCCTTCTCCGGGCTGTTTCTGGATTCCACTTCCACCTGCAGTGAAATGGTCTCTCCAATGCTCTTCCTCTTGGACAAGCGATCCTCATCTGGAAAACAAGAGCCCAGAAGCTGGAGCCCCAGCCTGTGAAGGCCAGGATTGGCCTATGATCCCACCTCCCCTTGGCCTTTGCTTGGTCGGCAGTCCTTCCTGGCTTGGATGACACTGAAGCTCCACCTGAAGCTCACAGAAGCTTCCTACAGCCTTCTCTGTGCCTTCTCTGTTCATCTTAAGGTGGTTAGAGATTTTGCTGCCACTGTCGAAAACCAAGCAGCTGTTTAGGACCAGACAGCAAATCTCAACTTGCATAGCTCCACCTGCTAAAGGCATTAGCAAACTGTTGTTTGCGTGGTATTTACTACGTACATGCCTTCATTATTTCATGGATCCCTCACACCAACCCTCAAAGGCAGGTACCCTACAGTCAAGAAAGTGAAAACACAGGGATGCTCAGTGACTTGTGTAAGATTTCTCAGGCCGTAAGCTGCACAAAGGTCTCAAAACTGGGTCTCTGGTTCTATAGCTCACGCATGTTCTCTCCAGCACAAGGTATCTCCCACCCACAGGAGGAAAGCTCAGAAAATCTGCATCTCACCATAAATTCCATCATCTTTTGATTCTTATGTGATGTCTAAGATGCCACAAGAGGTGATCAAAAGGTGCATAAGTCCCTCACACCCAGGCCTTTGCCTGACTGAGAAAAGACAGAGGGAGGCCAGGGAGTCCTTGCACAGAGCTCATACCTGTCAGCTGAGGGATGTAGGGCAGGCAAAGCCTGTCTGAATTGTAGCCACTGCCCCCTAGGACTTCACTGATCTTGCTTTGGCGGAAGAGGAACTCAATCACCACGCTATCGAGATTTTGAGATAGCCTGGATGACAATGGAGAGAAGAGGCAAAGCAGGACTGTAGGTAACTAGAATTATTCCCTGATAATTTATCTATGAAAGTAACACACTCATTGTAAAAGATGACAGAAATGAAAAGAAAAAAAATCATCCATCCAGGTTCCATTTCCAGAGATGACCACTACTCCCACTTGTGCAGAATCCTTCATTTATGCCCAGTGCAAGTTTCTTCTTCCCTCACATCACTATTCTCCGATCTGTTCTATTCATCTATCACAGGAGTAAGGCACGTCTGGCCTGTGAGCCATTAAGAGTCTGTGAAATCATTTGGGGAATGAAGCAACCATCATATTAATTAAATTTCTTACTAAATATAATTTTTAAGTCAATACTTTTGCATGGCCCATGATGTTACAGATACCCAGATGGTCCCTGGCAGAAAAAGGGTACCCAGCTCCTGTCTATCATACAGTGAATACTTCACATACAGTGCTCTTCCAAAGCATCACTGACACTATTTACCAGTTATTTTATTGCACAGATGGGCTGTAATTTATAAAGCTGTGCCCTATTGTCAGATACCCTGTTTTTCAAAATAGCTTTCACTGGAGTTCTCCGGATGCCGACGTGACGTTGGCCCACTGCACAATCTGTGATCTGAGGAAGCCATGTGGACCAAGGGCAACAGGCTTCCAGGAATAAATCCCCCAGGAAGCATCTCTCCTAGGCTTGGCCTACACTTCCAGAGGCCGCACCATCTTCTCTGAAGCATAACATACCAGCCCGGTTCATCAACACTCACTTAACACATGGATTGTGGTAACATGATATTCGAGTCAATTCTGCTTGGGACTTCTGGACCTAGGCAGGGGCTCTACCCTTTGCCCTGGGTTGCATGGAGGCTTAAGCTTCCTGGAGTGTGGCCACTGCCAGCCTCAGACCTCCCATTTAACTTCCCAGGAAACCTAGGAAATCCTTGGCTATATCGCAGATATGGGTCTTACCTGGGTCTTTCCACAAACACATCTTCAGGGAGCATGTATGGAGCCTCCTTCTTCCTGGTCTCTATCACCTGGAGTTTGGGAGGGGGGAAATAATGAGAGCTGGGCCCAGCATGGCGAGGGAGCTCAGGACAGGAGACAGAAAGAGCTGTCATCCTAGTCCCTGCATGTCCTCCCTCCCGCAGCCTCCTCTGAGAGCACCCCACAGCCGGCCTTCTCAAAACCCAGGTTCCCAGACGTCTTCAGAGAAGCCAGAAAGGCCAAGTGGCTTGCCCAAGCTCTTGCTATCACTGGCACACATGCAACATGTGTCCTCCATCACTGACACACATGTACCATGTTTCCTAGGGCACCTCACTCAAAGGAAACTGCAGTTGCTTGCTCCAGCACTCAATTCCTGTGCTGTCAACTTTAACACGTAAAAAGGGAACATAAGTTGCACTGTGTCTCAAACTGGAGTACTGTCATAACATTTTAATGGACAGGGACATCTTGAGATTTTTCTCAATCTTTGCAAATTTTTTTGCAAGCAAGGTGAATCTTACTGAGGTGGTGAGAAGTCAAGAGACAGCTGGCAGACAGTTGTGTACAGGTGAATGTGTGACCATCTCACAGCTTCCAGTGAAGAGGACTCTTGGGCTGATTCTCTTGCATGACACTTCCCTACAACTCCAGCCAGCCCAGGCTAGCTGCAATCTGGAGCTTCTTTAAACTTTGGATGGCTAGTATATTTTAAAATTAACCCGAGACATCATTTCATCTTTCCACCTACAAATACTATACGTTTAACAAAAGCTGTTTTTTTTTTCTTTTTTGAGACAGGGTTTTGCTGTATATTTGCTCTGTCTTTCTGTCGTTCTAGAGCCCAGGCTGGCCTTGAACTTATAGCAATCCTCCTGCCAAAGCTTCCCAAGAGCTGGGATTACTGGCATGTGCTTCCATACCCAGCTTGTTATGATCCTGAAATTGAACTCAGAGCCTCCTGCGTGACAGGCAGGTGCTTTGACAGCTGTGCTATTCCTCTAGTCCTAAAAAACGATCTTTATGCAACAACTGAGAACATCCGACTACAGGCTGGATATTAAAAATCCCAAAGACTTTCTTTTTTCTTTCTTTTTTTTTTGGCAGGACTGGGAAACCCAATCCAGAGCCTTTGTACTGAGAAACATCCTCAGTCCTTTTAAAACTTTAATTAGATACTCTCACTATGTTGCTGTATTTTTTAGCCTGGGCCTGAACTTGTGATCTTCCTGCCTCCACCTTCTAGATTCAAAGGGATTTCTGAAGACTCATGGGTATGCGAATAACATGGCAGTCACAGAAGAAGATGCCCAAATCATACTGTTCTGTTTTTCAGCCATGCATAGTGATACATGGAAAGCACAAGGTCTGAGAGGTGGGATTTTTTTCAAAACATTTTGGCAAAGGAAAAGAAAAGGAGATAGATGGAACAAAGACGAAGAGCTAGCAGGTGCACACTCATTATTCTACTCACGTTGCTTTTCAGGTATTTGAGAATGTTCATGGCAAAAATCCTTATTAATCTGCCTGGATCATTTTGGGGAGGATGGGGACAGGAAGTAGATACAGGGTACACCTCATGCCCGACCCCACCCTGCTCTGTTATGTCAGACCAGAGGAACCACCACATCACATAACTTCCACTATCATTAGTTTCTGACTTCAACCTTTTCTTCAATGCCTTAAGACTAAGCTGAGTACTACTGCGATGGAGGAAAAATGGCACCCAGCAGGCCCCAAGTCAAGGGCCTGTAGAGCTCTTCAGGATCATGAGTACACCAACCTCATGGATGTGCTGGCAGAAGGCAGGCACCGTGGTGAGCTGGCTGATGAGGTTCAGATAGGCTGCACCCAGAGCGTAGAGGGCACAGCGGTTATACACTGGCAAGTTTTCTTCATTGACCTGGGCCACATCCTGTGGCAACACAGACAGACCTGCAGAGTTTTTAAGTGACAAACTACACCAAAGTCCCTGCTTTCCATCTGAACTCTCTCAAGTTTCTTTAGAGATCACTCATTTTTTTTCCTAGATTAAATCCTTCTCAGCATTTGCCCCATCTTACTGGGACACAAAGGTCATCTTCATTAAAAGTGAAGGGAACGGTCTATAGAAAAATCCAAAAGCTGGAGGCTCCTAAATATTGACTACAGAAGCAATGACCACAGCTCCCCACTCAGAAGTTCCTTCACTGTCCAGGTCGTCATTAATTTCACTATTATGATACTCTCTCCCTCACCATAGATGATTCTTAGAGGACTAGACTGACTAGCTTGCCAAACGGGGTTTGTCTGCTGAGAAAGCAGTGGAAGTGGGGATTAGAACACAAAGGAAGCCCAAATCTCACATTTTGAGGGTACAGAGAATTAGGAAAATTTGTAGCATCTGGGCTGATTAGCATTGTTAGGCAGATGGCCTAAGACTTTCCACTGTTGAATTCCCAGGCCTGCCATGATTCAGGAATACCCTCCTGGCCCCAGGATCTGGAGGTCCCAGCCTTTGAGGATGGAAGGATCCACCCCAACCCTTTTGGGAGCATACTCACACCCAGGCAGATCCCGGAAGTCTCAGGCTCTACCTAATACCACACTGGTTGCCTATGAATTATGAAGGAGGCTTGTTAAATATACAGGCCTCCCAGGCTTGGGAAACTGACTTACCAGTTGGGGGAAATACACATTATTAACAACTGCTCAGGGAAAATTCTGAAGAACAACTGAGGCTGAAATCCAGAGGTTCTTTAGGCAAATTAAATTTAGGATATATGATACCATCTGGGGAATTGTTAGAATCTCAGACCCTGCAAGGGACATAAAACTCACAGGTATGGCTGAATGACTCTGTTCCCTAGGTTTCCTTTGACCTGATGATGAACCACAGCCATGAATTAAGCAGTCTCCAGGGTTCTCCAGAAAAGACCACCATTTGGAGACTTCACGGAGGAATGGCCAACTAGGAGTACAATATTCTCAAGCTCCCAAACAACTGTTAAGCAAGCAACAGCCTCTCAGTGCTCTTACCCGTACGTGGGCAGAGCAGGCCCACTTCATGGTCCTAACCCTGGTATCCTGCCTTCTCCAGTCCATACCTGAACAGCCAACACCAGGCGAATGAGGTCCACCACCACCTCCTCATTGGCCAGCTCAATGCTGATGAGCGCCAGCAGGCCATAGAGTGCCTCGTAGTGCTTCTGTATGTTCGTCTCCTCCTTACAACTCAGGTAGATGTGCCTGTAGAGCTGCTGCGAGTGCTGGGGGACAAGAGTGGTTGGTGCACAGCATAGCCACAGGGGAGGCGGTGCCCATGAGTACAGACCCCAGTGGGAGTGAACCCAAGTGGGAGCACACAGTTAGTGGTGGGTGGGCTCCACCAACTGGGTTTGCCACCCAAAACCTAGTATTAGAGCAGCACAGATCCAAGACTCCAGATTGAGATACCAGGAGTGTTCCTGTCTCTAGCCTTGGCAATAGGTATCACTGTGGACTTGACTCCCACAGGAGGGGGCTGCTGGCCTGACCAAGTATGTCAGCAGAGAAAGAAGGCAGGCTGCAGGGGGCAGCGGTCAGCAGTAGGCTAGGGATGGGAAGCCTGGGGTCCACTGGTCTGGCCCACTTGCTTACCTTCTTCATGAAGACGGTGTCTTGTCGGGAACACTTATCTACTTTCAGCTTGAGGACCGAGATGTCACTGAGGGTACTGGGCAGGGATAGAAGGAGCCTCTCAGTTCCAGTGCAAGCCTCTGAGCTCATGTGGCGCCTCTGGAACTTATCCCTACGGCTGTGAAGTTGGTACAGAGGCCTCCTGGTGCTCCCCTGGCCTTGGTTCAAAGCCCACTATCCATTTCCACCCACCTTCGCAAGTGTCTATTCCCTTCTCTTACAATCTTTGATCCTGGTTATTCTCTTCTTATCTTCCCTCTAAATTCTCTCAGTCTCTACTGACAACCCTCCATTCCTGCTCCTCCGCACCTGAAAACTCCTGTTAGCATCTGCTTTTCATCTCTTGGATCTCCAGTCAACTGTCCTCCTTCCCAAGGTACAAGCGCCCTCTGGTCTCTCATCCTCTTACAGGACCTTGTGTCAATGTTGGGGATCACCCTGGTGGGTCTCATTACATATCCAAGTTGTCCTCCCATCTGGGCGTGATGCTACTAGCTAAGAATACAGGTCCCTTTGGGAGCCTTCTCCTTCACTCAGCAAGTAGAAAACAGACCCCAAGTTCACCTGATAGTAGAGAACTTGTGGCGGTTGCCATGACGATCGATGAAACTGATGAGAATCTCTAGAACAAAGAGACGGATTTCTGCATCCTCCATGAGGGCGGTGGACAGGAGGCGGTCCAGGAAGTTGCTGGGTAAGGCTGACATCATGTTGTTACACTGGAAACCTGTGGATACCTGTAGGGGAGCCCAGGATAGGCATGCTTAGGAACATATTCCTCTCACAGGCAGTGAGAAGGTGGAGAAGCAGCCAGCAGAGGTTGGATCCATCCTCTTCCAACACCCTCCAACCCTGCTTTCCCTCCCTCCCTCTCAGGCCTGGATGTTACACATACAGCTCTTTCAAACACTCCCACAACCATTCAGGTAACGTACTTGGCACAGCTCAGCAGACACATAGCTGAGTGACAACAGGGTACAGGGATCTTACGAGTTAAAAGCAAGCAAGGGATGAGCACCTGAGAGAAGTAAAAGCCAGAGGATCACTGAACCCAATGCCCAATGAAGTGCCAGCCAGTCAGGGTACAACTGAGCTACCACAAACATAGCAATTCAGCAGGAGTATGGACAGTCCCAAGGGTTAGCAAGGGAACTTGGGCGCTGGGCTAGAGAATCAGAGCTCACACGTGACAACCACAGGGTACACGTGACTGCATGTGGTTACAGCTCTAGCACAGCAACAGCAGAGGCCTTCCAACCCAAGTCGGCTGGCATAAATAGACATCATATGGTTATGTCTGCCGGTTGAACAGTGTCTGGCATGAGTCACAAGGCCTCCGAGGGTCAACGCCATCCCAGGCAACAGCAGCCAATATCAATGCTGACTGGAGGGGATGTGTGTGATGTGTTTCAAGCTGTTATTTTGGTAAGATGCTGGGCATAAACGAAGAAGGGCAAACTCAGCAAAGCCATGGCAGGAGTGCACAGATAAGAAGATAATGAGATGTCTCCATGCAGGAAGCCAGAGCTTTACAAAAACCAGGGACACGAAGACTGAGGGCTGGAGAAGAGGAAAAGGAAGGCTGGAGTGTGGGCCCAGGTGGAGCATATGGGGGCTGGCCCGTGAGAGTTACCTAGGAGGGCCTAGGGAGGGCCAGGGCACTGATGACCCTCCAGCTTTCATCTGGGAAGTCTGTATTCTGACTGTTTATGCACTGGCCACCGAGATCTACTGTCAGATAAGGAGCAGCACTTGGGGAAAAGCGTTTGTAACAAATTCTCTTTGACTGTAGTTATTTATTTATTTTTGTGACAAGATCTTGTTCTGTAGTCCAGGTTGGCCTTGAACTCACAGTAATCCTCCTGCCTCAGCCTCCTGAGGGCCAGGATTATAGGTATACACCACCTATCCAGCTTATGTGGTGTTGGGTATGAGGCAAGCACTCTAACCACTGTGCTATTTCTCTAGCCCCTTAACTAACTGTGTTTGTGACAGCTGAAAAGGTGAAAGCAACTATGAGAATAATATAATTGAGAGTTTAACCCATGGCTGGGCATAAGAATAGCTGGGAAGAGTCTAGGAGGAGTAACTCAGTGGTTACAGTGTTTGCCTAGAAAACGCAAGAACCTGGGTTCAATTCTTCAGCACCACATAAGCCAGGTATGGTGGCACACATCTGTAACCCTAGCCCTCAGAAGGCTGAGGCAAGAGGACTGCTATGAGTTCAAGGCCAGCTTAGATTACATCCAGAGTTCTAGATCCTGAGACCCTAACTCAAAAGGAAAAAAAAAAAAAAAAGCTAGGAGCTTGTTATAGAATGGTCTTCAGGGCCTCACTCTGACTGCTCACAATCTCTAAGGAATTTATCTATTTTAATTAGCTGCTCATGGGAGTCGAGTTTGAGAGATGGATCTACCCTCCAGTAACGGCTAGGAAGTGTAAAGAAGAGGTATACGGGCCAGTGGCAGTGCCACATGCCTGTAATCCAGCACTGACAGAGATTGAGGCATCACAAGTTTGAGTCCTGGGGGCTAGGGGAATGGCTCAGCGGTTAAAGTGCGTAAGTCAAGCGCTAAGTACCCAAATTCGCTTCCCCAGCACCACATAAGCTGGGCGTGGAGGTGCATGCCTGAAATCCCGGCACTCAGGAGGCTGAGGCAGGAAGATTACCAATGGGTGCAAGGCCAGCGTGGGCTCCACAATGAGTTCAGGACAAGCCTGGGGTATAGAGTAAGATCCTATCTTTAAAAAGCCAAAACAAAACAAAACAAAACAAGTCCTGCCTGGGCAACTTAGCAATACTCTGTCTCAAAACAAAAATAAACAGAACAGAGGTGGGGACGTAACTCAGTGGCAAAGCACTCCTGGGCTTGATCTCCAGTACTGCAACAAAGAAAATGAAACAGAGGTGGCTGGGACCTGGGGAGGGTACCAGAAGAGCTAAGGCAGGAACCAGCAGATTCCATCTTGAGACACAATGCCTGAGTGACAAGGCTATCAGACTTCCTTTTTTTTTTTTCTTTTTGAGACAGGGTCTTGTTCTGCAGCCCAGGCTGGTCCTAAACTCACTATGGAGCCCAGGGCTGGCCTTGGACTCAGGGCAATCCTCCTGCCTCAGTCTCCCGAGTGCCGGGATTACAGGCATGCGCAACTACACCCGGCTTATGTGGTGCTGGGGAATCGAACTCGGGCACTAAGCACTTGACTTAGCGCTTGCTAGGGCTATCAGTAGCCAATAAGGAAACCTGTGAAAATTAGGGCAGGCGACCACCCTGCTCTGGATGCCCCAGTTCTGTGGGAGCCCAACTCAGCTTGTGAGTGAGTGGCTAGATGTCCGGTCTTCACTCTCTTCTGGCTGGACGTATCTGTACAGTATGTGACCCACTCACATGACTGTATGTGGTAGCCTCTTGGTACCATGGAAGGAGCTGTGTCCTGCAGAGGCAGAGCAGAAACTGGGACAGAAGGGCTCACCTGAAGAAGGGATTTCAGCAGCATAATCTGGGTCAGCCGGTTTCTGTTCTCCCTGTGGAACGAGGATGGTGATGTAGGCGGTGACCCGTGCATGCCCGCTCAGTTCTCCCTCTGACAGGTTTCTCCATGAAGTCTACCTTGTGTTATCCAGCACTGGGGCAGACCAGGAAATTAGTGGTTCCCCTTAGACTGTGTATGTGTGGGTTATGTGGGGCAGTCGGAGACACTGTGGTAGAATCTGAGCATCCCACTAAAGGTGCCTGAGGGACATGGGAGTAGATAGACAGGAGAGAGGGCAGAGCCAGAAAGCTACAGTGTGCAAAAGGGAGAGCTGGAAACCACAGAAGCGGGCCTCGGGGAGAGCCAGGTCAGGCGAGTGGGCAAGGCTCACCCAGTTCTCCCGGTCTCCACGGGGTGATGCAGGGAGGGCAGCGGCACCTTGCTCATGATGAAGAGGATGACCTCGGAGCGCTGATAGGTGGGCAAAGTGCTGGCAAAGGAGCCTGCAGGGAAGAATGGCGGACGGCATTGGCCTGCTGAGGCCGAGAGCCAAGGTGTCACTCCTGGCTCCGCCATTCAGCTCAACGATCTACTGCAGAGTGAGGCTGCTGCTCTCAGAGACAGTGCAGGCCCTGAGAGAGACACCCAGGATGGGCGGGTGTGACGGCCTCTCCAGGACAGGGTAGTACCTGAAGAGGACTCAGAGTGTTCTTTCAGGCTCTGGTTCTGCCACTTAGCCTGAGGTGTTGGAGCTAAGGGCACAACTCCAGGAGATGAACAAGATGAGAAGACGGAGCACGGGACCAGGGCAGGAGTCCCAGCTTCCCACCAGGCTCCTCCATCACTGTGGGCCGGGTATCATCGGGCGGTCGTGCCTCCCGCACCGCCTGGGCTACATCCCTCCCACCCTGACTACTTTTCAAAGTGGAGGGAAGCCCAGAGGGCACTGGGCAGGAAGGCTCTGAAGGAAGGGGACCCCTCATATACTTGTGGGGTGGCTTTGACCAAATCAGAATCCACTATAGGGGCAGAGGACGAACGAACTCCTGGGCTCTTAATTTGTTACTCATTAAAATCATAATTTGTGTTTTCTTCTAAAGTAGTCAGAGCCTTGAATGCCATTTTTACTAAAACCCATGACTTCCTACAAATACTCAACAGGTAATTAAAAGCAGAACAAGACTTCACCTTCATTTTGTACCCTTTACCTTAACAGTTTGTATATACTGACTTGGCCATGGCTCTATCACTGAGCCACCCTCTGCCCTCCTCCCCCAGCCAGTAGGAAGATGTTAGGACCTGGACCGTTTCAAGGCTGAAGGCGAGATAGGACAGGGACGCAACTCACATGAGAACAGGCTTGATGGCATTTTTGATATTGCCAAAGGCAGTCCTGCTGCTGGACTCTCTGCCTCTCTGCTCTGCCATTCTTTTTCTTTCTTCTTTCCGTTCTTTCTTTCTTTCGTTCATTTTCTTTCTTTCTTTCTTTCTTTCTTTCTTTCTTTCTTTCTTTTTCTTTCTTTCTTTCTTTCGTTAGGGTATCAGTAGCCCAGACTGGCCTTGGACTCATGACAATCCTCCTGTCTCAGCCTTGCCGAGTGCTGGGATTACAGGTGTGCACCGACCACGCCTGGCTTATGTGGTGCTGGGGAATCGAACTCCAGTACTTAGCACTTGAACCAGTAAGCCATTCCTCCAGCCCCTATTTCTCATTCCTAACAGTTAACAGAATAAAATTCTATCTCCACTCCCTTCTAGATCAAGAGCGCCAAGATAAGAGTAATTCAGTTTTAGGGTCACAGGGGCATCCTAGTATCAGTTCCCCCCTTGGAATGCTGTCTAGAAGCGTCTGGCCATTGTTCCAAACTGGTAGTCACCTGGGTCCCAGGGAAGGCACAGCCGCACGTGACTGAGACTATCGCAAGCAGAGACAATCACCTCAGGGGACAGAATTACTCCTCAAGCCATAGGACTTCTCTGGAACTATGAAATCAGGGCTGAGATGATGACCACCACAGTATCTCATAGAATAGGTATCTGGGCAGGCCAGTAGGAAGCCTCGTATCACAATAGGCCTCCTCCAGCTACTACTCTTCAAGCTGGAGTCCGTCCCCTATCTCACTCTCCAATTAAAGCTTTTGCCTCTAAATTCCCACTTTCACTTTAGTTTTAACTTTCTTTTCTACTAAACCAAGGACGCATGCTGGCCGGTGACAGCTATGCAGTCCTCCACATCCAGGTGCCCACGCACGTCCTCTATGGCCTTCTCCCTGTGCTCTTGTCCCCACCCCAGGGTTGCAGTGGGTAAGAGGCAGGCCTAATGAGGACAGGCACAGGAAGAGTTTGCCGTGGTGGGAAGTCCAAGCTGAGAATCCCCACCCAGGTTATTCTGTGGTCAGTCAGGACTTGTATGGGGCAGGCCCTGTGCACCACAGACTATTTTCCCAATATCTGCGAAAAACAATCCTGCAACTGATGCCTGAGGGTGTGTGTGTGTGCATGAAGTGGGGGGCAGGAGGGGCAAATAGGGGGTGTGCGGGGAGAAGCTGGCCCTCCTGCCCAGTCCCTGACCCTCCAACAGCCCCACCCCTCCCCAACCTGGCAGGGAGCCTTGCCCTCAGCTGGACCACTCCCCTCCCTTCCTGCCTCTGCCTGTGACCTCGGATCCCCAGGCCCAGCCCCTGCCCTTGCCCACCAATGGTCTTGATGACGGCCTCCTGGAACATGCGCTCTTCATGCTCCTTGATGATCTTAGTGCCCAGGCTCAGGGCACCATCATAGCTCCCCGTCAGTGCGTAGTCAATGCTGAGCCGCAGCTGCCTCAGCAGAGTGTTGAACATCTCTAGCACCGTAGGCCCTGGGTACAGTGGGTAGGAGACAAGATCAGGGCTGGCCTCTTCTTCGGCTCCCAGCACTGAGCTGGGGGCCACACCAGGTTATTGAGGCTTCTTCTGCCTGCCTCCATCACCTCCTTCCCTCGGGGCCCCTGACCTTTATCCACCAGGAGACAGCTGCCGTAAGGGCAGTTTTTTGCCCACGGGGTCCCTAGCCCACGCCCCTCTTGCAGGGGACCCTTACCCACAGAGCCGGTGGCAGCAATGACGGCAGCCTCCGACAGGACCTCCACGATGCCAGCGCGCACAGTCGCTGCACTACGGCTGTTGGCATCTAGGTGGCTCAGGAGCTGCTGGATAACCAGGTGGGAGTGCTGCGGCTGGGGGGAGGAAGACGTGCTGGTCCCCAAACAGCAACTCCTGTGTGGCCCTGGCAGCCCTCTCCTGGGACCCGGAGGTGGATAAACTAATGCAATGCCCCAAATCCCAGTGAAGACTTGCTTTCCACATTTTTTTTTCCTGGTCCCCTCTACTTCCAAGTCCTTTAAAAAATAATGTCTTCTTTATTTTCCCCTGTTCCAATGTCTCACTGGCGAGGGCCATGAAAGGTCACGTGGCTTAGTCCAGTGTAGCTTCAAGTGAGGCCATGGACCAGTGCCAGTTCAAGATCTGTTTGATACCGTTCACACTGACATAAACAAGCAAGCGTGTCAGAGCAGCCAAGCACAAGATCAGGAAGCTTGCATTTTGTGTGAATTTTTCATTTACTTTTTCTAGGAATTTTTTTCCATTGCATTTTGTGTAAGTGTTGGCCTAAGACTTATTAGCTATAAAAATGAACTGGCCCTTCACCACAGCTAGCTTAAGAAGCATTTGTTGAGACTACCAGGGGCTTAGGAGAAGTCAGAAGGCACTGGCTTTCAGCCTCAGAGTGCTGTGCTCCTCCTGGAGGTGCTCTCAGCAAGGGGACGAGCTAGACCCAGGAAGCCACTATACCTGAATAGAGTACATGATGATTTTAAAGCAACGGATGGCGAACACCTTGGGTTCCCAAAGAGAATGGTTATCCAGATGGCTGTGAGAGAGAAAATATGAAAGAATGACCAGAAACTCAAAAGTGATGTCATGAAGAAGAGAGCCTACAGGGTAGAGATGGCCTCCCGAGAGCCTGGGCAGCTCCCTGGCAGGTGAGGAGGGAGAGTGGGAGTTATGAAGAACTCTGGGGCAATCAACACCAGCTGGAGGGGTGCAGGCCAAGGCTTCGCCAATGGACACATGGAATGGAGTTGGGCACCTTCATACCTTTAGTAGGTAGAGCTCTACCAACTCCTCATGTGCCACCGTGAGGCACCTCTGTTGTCATAATGCAGGCACCACAGGCACCAGAAGGGACTGACTTGGCCATGGCTCCACCACCGAGCCATCCTCTTCCCTCCTCCCCCAGCCAGTAGGAAGATGTCAGGACCTGGACCATTTCAAGGCTGAAGGCAGGCTAGGACAGGGACGCAACTCACATGAGAACAGGCTTGATAGCATTTTTGATATTGCCAAAGGCAGCCCGGCCCAGCAGCTCCCGCAGGCACCTCTCTGCCAGCTCTGCAGGGTTCTCCTTTTCCTTCTCTGGTGCTTGGAGGGGCGAGGGAGACCGGCTATGGGAACAGAACCACGTGGGTACAGGGTGGGATGCGACGTGGGAGCCGGGCTTTAGGCACCCCTGGGTTTCTGTGCCTCCTCTATGCAAATGACAACAGCAGGTCAAGCAGGAATTTGACAAAGCCTGTACCAGGCAACAGGGAGATGTCACAACTGTTAAAAATTTAACAGGGTAAGGAAGCCCAGGGAGGAAGACTGGGAGGGACAGAGTTCCATTTTTGGAAACCCTTAAGGACAGGCTGATGTGCCTCTTGGGGAGGATGTTCTGAGTACCATGGGCCAGGTGAGGTACTGACCACGGATGTTTCATGTACCCAAGGCTTAGATGCAAAGCTGTGGTCTCTAAAGAGAGGGAAAGACAGCACACAGACAAGTGAACGAGGAAAGAGGAGGAGGAAAAAAGTACAAGGCTGGCCCAGGTGTGACTCAATGATACCCAAGTCACAGGGAGTAGACCCACACCTGAACCACAGAGCCCTAGGACTCAGGACACAGAGACCTGAGACCACAGAGGGTCTGTTACTATTCTAGTAACAGCCACTAGAGGGCACACTACTTTCCCTGCCACTACAGCAGCTGAGGCTCAAATAAGAAACTGGATCCCCCCCATTCCCCTACCCTGATGCTATGGATTGGCCACTGAGCTGCATCTCCAGCCACTTTTTATTTTGAGACATGGTCTTGGTAAGTCACTAAGTTG
This sequence comes from Ctenodactylus gundi, assembly GCA_004027205.1. Lineage (NCBI taxonomy): Eukaryota > Metazoa > Chordata > Mammalia > Rodentia > Ctenodactylidae > Ctenodactylus > Ctenodactylus gundi. The sequence continues at coordinate 2,742 of PVKB01007008.1, read as the reverse complement.
CTCAGCTTTAACTTGTGACCCTCCTGCTTCGGCCTCCCAAAGTGCTGGGAACGCAGGCACATGCCACCCGGCCCAGCTGGGCAGTGCACATTTTCACTCGGTGTCATGCACACAGCCAAAGTGGGACAGTAACACAAACCTTCCCCACTCTGCTGGGGGGACACTGAGGAGCTGGGAAAGGAATGAATCCCTTCCTGAAGGGCTTCAAGATTAAAACTCAAACATCTGCAACTCCTTTTGAGAGGCTGTGGCTGGCTCAGTTGGCATGCTTTAGCTGGCCCGGTGGTGCAGGCCAGTGGTCCCAGGACCCTAGGAGGCTCAGGCCTAGACTGGGTGACTTATCAAGACCCAGTCTTAAAATCAAAACAAAAAAATGGGCTGGGGACATAGCATAGTGTGAAGGCCCGGGGTTCCATCTCCAGCAGAAACAAAACAATTTTAAAAAGCAGGCATGTTTTGAGGCCTGAAATAGCATCAGGAAGTGAGGGAGGAAGGTGGTTCAAGGGAAGGCCGTCAGTAATGAAAGGAAGGGAAGGCACGGAAGCCTCCTCTCTTGGAGACAAAGACAAAGTAACACAACTTTTGGTCCTGTGTGCAGTGGCCAGCACACACTTGGCCCTGGGGAGCCCAGGGTCAGTCCTGTCCTTCCTTCACTGTCTCAGAGGTGGAGAACAGTGTCCGGCACTGGGCCAGGACCAAGGTTCCCACGAAGCCAGCTTCAGATCCACTGCAGAACTAACCGTGAAGCCTTGATCCCTGGCCTGGCATTGGGTTCTGTCTTTCACCCCAAGCCACATGCTCCTGGTAGCCAGGGCGGCAGCCTCAGGGCTGACGTGTCCAGCCCCACCCCACCCACTTACCTCTCTGCCTCCTCTACGTGTTGCAGGTTGAAAAGCAGTGACGGGACAATCTTGTCCATGTGCTGTGGGTCCCAGATGTTGGCCTGCAGTTCATCATTCACTGTCTTCCTCACCACCCCTTGCAGGCCTTTGATACCCGACATGCGGATTCTGCAAGGAAGGGGTGAAACCTTCACAACCTGAGAAGTGCCACTTCTGGGGACAGGAGAAGAGCACAGAGAGGCCCGGCTGAGGCCAACAGGCCAAGAAGCCAGAGGGGAAAGCCATAACAGCGCAGATGGGGGGCACTCACCCCACTCGTCAGTTTGTTGCTCTATGGGAATACGTCCTCTTACTGCTCCTTTACTTCAGCCTCAAGCGTCTTTGATCAAAACATGACTTTTTTTTCTGATTACATGCTAATTAAGTTAACACAGGACATATAAAAAGTATGGAGAAACAAATTTACCCCACCATCACCACGCAAGGATAACATCTATTGGCATTTGGCATCCCTTTTCCTCCCAGGACTGAGGATTGAATTTATGGTCCTGTGCATGTCAGGGAAGCTCTCTACCACCAAGCTACATCCCCACTCCCGGCAACCCTCTTTTTTAGTGGTGGTGGTACTGAGGACTTAATCCATGTCTTTACCCTGAGCTATATCCCCAGACTTTAAAAAAAAAAAAAAAAGTTTAAAGCAGGTCTAAGTTGTTAAGTTCCTCAGCCTTCCAAAAAAAATTTTTTTTCTTTTTTAAATAGGGTTTTATTAAGTTGCTAAGGCTGGTCTCAAATTGGCAATCCTCCTGCCTTAGCCTTCCAGAGTGAGGATACCACCCTTCTCATTTTGTTTAGAACAGGTCCTTGCTAAGTTGCCCAAGTTGGCCTTCAACTTGTGATATTCCTGCTTCAGCCTCCCAAGGAGCTGGGATTACAGTAATGTCTCATCATACCCAGCTGACATGTTTCTTTTTGTGTGTAATATATAACAAAATTAAGATTTGATTGCATATTTAAATTGTATTGGCTTTTCTCCATTATAACCTTCCACTGTAAGTACTTTCTTCATTATTTCTTTATAAATATACTGAATAGTTATATAGTATACTACCATAAGAACTTCTAAAAATAGGCCCTTAAAGATTATTTGTTTCCAATGTTTTTGCCATTAGAATAATGCTACGGTGGACGCCACTGTACAAAAGATTTTATGTTTCAGCTCTTTGCCATGAATGGAATGATTAGGTCACAAGGTAAGAAACGAAAGGCTCCCAACATTACCAAATACCCCCGCTGTGGGTGGGGTCCCTGTGCTGTGACCTCCTGTGCTGATCTCACACACACAGCCTGGCTCTCTGCGTGTGACCCTGGCTTACAGACAGCTATCCCTTCATTCCTTCCAAGCCACGGCAGCCTGCCCCCAGCGGGGACTTGTCTCCTCAGCCCGCTCTCCCAACATAGCAGGCAACTCAGCTTTCTCCTTTTCTGCCCAATCTCTGACCCACACGCCAGCTCGACAGCCCCAACCCTGATGCTCACGGGGCTCACCTATCCACACTGCATAGCTCTGCGTGCCCCACAGTCAGCCCTTTTCAATCCCTTTCTGCCCCTCTTTGCATCCCTTCATTACCCCTTTCTTGTCCTTTTTATCCGTTGTGCCTTAAACCTGGCCTTATGTCTGAACGGCCGGGCCTAAGTTCATGGGAGGCCTCACCGCTGGACTTGTTACCAGGCATGGGGTCATAGGGACAATACATTTTCACTCCAGTTTCTCTTCCTACAGGTCCCATTTTTGGTTCTGCCAGGCTCCTTCTTTGCCGAACCCCTGCTGTGCGTACAAGCTTCAGACTGCTCTCTCTGTCCCTGAGGTGGCATCAAGGGTCCCATTTTAAAATCTGTTCTC
>PVKB01007007.1:0-46161 GCA_004027205.1 Ctenodactylus gundi | reverse complement strand
AATGCCAGGTTTGTTTACTCTTTGCCCCAGGCCCAAGAAAGCCAGATTGGTTTCCCTTTCTGATTGGCCATAACTAGGTAACCAAGTGCCCCAAGGCTATCCTGGCCTTGGGTGTCCTTTTACAATTGTTTTACAATCTGAGGAAGCTGAGGCTTTGATCCAGTAACTTTCAGAGTAACTTTGAAACCTGTCCTGAAGTTCAGCTTGGGTCTTTCAACACCTGCATTTCCTCAGTGAAAAGGCTCTGCCAAGCACTGTAGGATATGTCTGTTCTGGTTATGTGGCCTTGACCAGATGCTGGCTAGTCTCTGCTAGGCTTCCTGTCCTCACCTATACCTACCTCCCAGAACTTCTCCCCCAGTCTATCAAACAAGTCCCCATTCCTCATCCTCTAGCACCTCAGGCCGGCTTTTGCCTCTGCTTCAGAGGATCATCTCCAGCCTCTGATAGGTCCCAGTTTGTTAGGACTAGGTTTCCAAGCTTTGCTCTCCTGTAGGGCTTTCTGCCATCTTCACTAAGTCTCTGCTGTAGACCCAGCTTCTCCCTGGCATGAGGATTAAGGAGCACCCTGTGTCAGCCCTGGTGCAGAAGTGCCTCAAGCCATTGTCTTTCTTGCCTTTTCAGGATGCTGGGCTTTTCCTCCCACTGTCTGTATTCATGTGTCCACATGGAGTATCCACTCCCTGGGGCACTGCCTTGAAATCTTCAAGCAGCCCTGTGACCTTTAAGAATGAAGAAATAGAGGGCTAGAGGAATGATAAAATGATATATAACTTTATTAAACAGATAAAATCTTTCTAGGCACTCAATAAAATCCTGGGTTCAGACTGCAAAGAGCTTGGCTAGAGCAGTGCAGGAGACCCACCCCAGAGATGGTCTCCCCTTCCTTGTTTATCTGCCTCTGTCCAAGTGTACCATCTCTCTGCCCCCCATTCTTATGTCTCTGCCTGAGAGATCCCTTCCACCTCTTTTCCTTTCTTCTGGGAGTTGCAGCTGACTTGTGATCTCTGCACAATCTGGACTTGGATCAAGGCCCAAGGCAGCAACAGCTAACAAAATGTAAAGGGTCAGGTGCAGGGATAAGGGCTGACTGAGGGGGCAGAGTATTTCTCAATGAACTTCAGTGCTGACATCAACCTTTCCCTCCAGGTCTGTTCTCTTGTTTCAGGCACAACCAGTGGGAGCCCTGCCAGAGGCAGGAATTGTCTGCTTCCCTGTAGCTCTCACCCCTCTTCAGTCTGCTGGGCAGGGGCTGGGAGGGAGGACAAAGGTGAGGGGGTCAAGAGGAGCCTCAGATTCTATGAAGAGCATACACTGAGGAAAAAGAGTAGAACTGCCCAGAAACCAGGGACTTTCTTGTAGGATTCAGGCCTGAGGGGGAATTCAGAATGGCATGAGGTGGTTTCCTTCCTTCCTTCCTTCCTTCCTTCCTTCCTTCCTTCCTTCCTTCCTACCTTCCTTCCTTCCTTCCTTCCTTCCTTCCTTCCTTCCTTCCTTCCTCTCTCTCTGTATTGGAGAAGAGTGGGTTTGCTGAGTGAGCACAGGCTATTCTAAATACAAGGATGAGAGGAGTACTCTGACTCTCCCGCACAGCTGGTAACTCTCCAGAGGCTAGTTGTGGCTTGTGCAGCCACTCCTCCCAAAGTGGGGTGAAAAGTGGTCACTCCCTCTGGACTTCAGGAGGCTCTGGTGCTGAGGCAGGCTATCCTGTCTTCCTCAACATTTGAGGACTTTCTGCAGTCCTCCATAATGCCGGATGTGTGAAGGGTGCAGGCGGGGACTGGAAGATGGTTGTCCATGTGCCCTGCTACTTGACACACACTCAAGTCTTCTTACTGTGTTGGGGAGCCCCATTTCTGACCCTGACATCTGACTGCTTTTGTGGGAGAGGCACAGTCCATATTGCCGGGTTCCCTGCGGAGGTCCAAGGGAAAGTAAAGGAAAAGACCAGAAAGCCCTTGGATCCAGGGGAAGAACTTTATCTACAAGAGTGGGGCACAACCACACACTGTAGGCCCTTGTCACCGCCAAAAGATGTTGCCATCCACAGACTCCTCCAGAATGGTCTCCACACGCCGCCGCTGGAGGAGAGGGGCTAGGACTAATGTGTGTGCAGACCCAGGCCCTCCTGCCCTTCCTGGAGCTTGCCCACACCTCTAGTCGGTCCAGGGGGTCTGGGATCCTCGCGGGCTTCAGCCGAGGTGGCAGGAACAGCTCGAGCCGGATGGCGGCGCGCGCGGAGCCCTGCTGCTGGATCAGGAATGTGATCTCCTCTGCCTGCGGGCCGGGCAGACTGAGCGACGCCTTGCCGCGTGCCAGCTGCGTCCCACCATCTACCCTCTCCCGCAGGCTCAGCGTTTTTTTCACGCGATTCTGCTCATCCTTCGGCCTAGGGCTCACCCGCATGCGGATGTAGCGCAGCCGCAGGGCGCGGACTCGTGCCCGCGCCTCCGCCGCCTTGAGGACGCCCAGAAGCTGGTTCTGGCGCTCGCCAGGCTGCTCTAGCGACTGCGTCCAGGCGCGCGGGTCCGGCATGCAGTATGCCAGCTCCACGGACTCCCGCGGGAAGATGGAGGCAGCCTCGCCAACATCCTCGAGCCAGTCGCCAAAGAGCAGGTGGCGGCGTCGCTGAATGAGGGGCATGGCAGCCAGCCTCTCCAGCGTCAGTGCCCAGCCGGGTTTGGGGCGCTCCATCACTGCCGCCTCCTTCCTGCGTTCCTTACCCAGACCAGCTCCTGGCACGCTCTTCCCGGCCCGCTCCTGCGTGTCCTTCGCAAGCAGCGACGGCATCTTGTCGCCTACGAGGAAAGAGGAAAACCTCCCCTGCCTGATCCTCGGCCGCCCCCTGCACTCTCCGGCTCTGTCCCGCTGGACTTCCGGCATCAGCCCTCTGCCCAGTGTTGTCTCTGACCTAGCACCTGTGTCTGTCAGCTCGGTTCCGTGGGGGACTCAAATCAGTCCTGCTGATTAGCCACGACTTCTTAATTCACTCAATTTTAGTAGTTGCTTTCTCTACCCATGGCTGTTTGACTGAACTGGGAAAATGCTGAGTCTCTGGAGGCGATCTCAGGCCATACCCAGGTCTGGAGACCTCTTAGGACTGCTCAGGGTGAGGGCTGGGGAACCTCCACTGTGCTTCCTGGCCTCCATGGCAATGCTCACCGGTTCTTTGGCATCCCCTCACCTGATTGGATACCCAGAAACTGACCTGTTTTGTCTTGCTTGGTACTGGCTCTAGGACCTTCGGCCTTAGTGTTCAGGGTCAGGGGGGAAGGCATAGCCTTTCACGATATCCTGTGCAGAGGTCCCAGTTCTTTGGAGATGTGTGTGTGGGTAGTGTGGGTGGGTGCACGTGTTCCGGAAGTTTGGAACTCAGTGGACAGCTGTTTTGCTGCAGAGGAGTTCTGGTGCTGTTTTGCCTGTCCACTGCTGGGTCTAGGAGTGGGAAGTAGAGTCCAGGGAGGGTGAGGTCCATAGGACAAAAGGGAACCCAGCCCACAGTCCCCTCCTCATCCTTTCCTTGGGCCAGAACCTGGCTCAATATGAGTTACAGGCAGAGCCACGGTCAGGTGTCCTTCCCTAAAACTCCAGTTTCCCACCCCACCCCCAGCTTCAGTACTCAAGCTGTTCTGCCCTGCCCCTTATCCTCACACCCCCATACTTTTGGCCTTCTCAGTGGGAACTCCAACTCAGCCTGGACTTCTGTGGGATTGTTGACGCTGTTGCCTGGCAACCTGGAGTCTCAGGCTTCTCCCAACCTTGTGGGGGTGGGGAGACGGGTGGGTGGTCTTTTGAGACTGGCCTTGTGTATTAGTTTGGGTTCTTTCAAAAGGCAGAATTTATGGAAATTATAATAAAAAAGATCTATTCAGATGGCTTAAAATCCGAGGATAGAGATAGTCCAAGACTGCGGCCTGCACGTACAAGAGCTAGAATGTCTGATGGTGGCTCAGCTGCCAGCAAAGTGGAACTCCCCACCTGGACTGCAGGACAGCCGGCGGGGAGAGTCTGCTGTGGACCTTGGTTGTTCGAAGAAGAGTGGCGAAGACTGGAGACTGTAGGTTGGCTATCAGCGACTGGTAGACAGGCACAAGTCAAGAGGAGCGAATCTGTGACGAAGGTCTGTGGAATGGCAGTCGGCCTCAGTAGACAGTTGCAAAGGCAAGAGCTTTCCCAGAGGAAGAAGCTGTAACAACAGTCTTACTTCTTCCTTCTTTTATGCCATTAGAGTTCCAGTTCGACCTGGAACTAGATGGAACAGTTGGGCCACATCTAGGTGGGTGCTATCCCCTCATTTGCTGGCCCACAAATCGCTCACACTCTAATCCAGGCTGGTTCTCAATTCCCAATCTAGGCGTGGTTCCCAGATCCTAATCCAGGTGAGGTTCCTGATTCCCTCAAGTTGACATAATCTCTCCAACAGTAGCACCGTGACAGAGCTAAGGCAGAATTTCTCTTAAGCAGCAAACTCCAGCCCCAGGATCCTCCCTTGGTAGTTGGGTCCACTTCATTGACCACTGGGCTTTCCAGATTAGGCCGCAGCACTCTATTCTGTGGGTTGTTGACCACTTGTTCCTGGCTGGAGAGGTCTTAGGGGCAAGGTTTCTTGGACAAGGGACTGATCTGCTAGGAGGTTTTTGTGGCTCAGGCCCTTTCCCTGCATGCCCAGGTATTCCATCCAAGTACTAAGCAGGCCCGACCCTGCTTAGCCTCCCAGACCAGACTAGATCAGGTGCATTTCATGGTGGTATGGCAGTAGACTGCATGCTCAGATAGAAGGCTCAGAACACTTTGCCTTCTCTAGAGCAAGTTAGAACTGGGTATATTTGAAACTCTAAATCTCTGGGCCTTGGGTCTGGTCTTACATTTCCATATTTTTTGTGTATTAATCAATATAGTTTCATAATAAATAAAATTTATAATATTTTAATTTGTTAATTATTATCATTTATTCATGCATTAATGAGTGTATTCACTTGCTTATCTTACAGTTTAAGTTAGGCTAAAATTGGAGCACTAAACCCTTCATCTTTTTGTGTCTATATTACTTTCAGCTCTTGTACATAACTCTCCTCTTCATTCCTAGACGGGTGGTCAGTGCCTTACGGGATTTGAAGCTTGAGCATCTGCAGATGGACTGTCTAGTTGAGGGGGTGGGTCTTTGAGCACCTGCAGGTGGACTGTTTTGGCTGAGGGGTATGTCTCAGCTGATGTTCTGTCCGTTTCTGCAGGAGGCTGTTGTTTGTTCCTATCGTTTTTGGAAGTTTGCCTTGCCCTCTCAGTGAGAGGCTAAACTATGGTTGTACCCCCCATATCTCCAAGCCTGCTTCTCCATAGCTGGGTGGAACAAAGGTCCCTGTTTCCAGCCCCCAAACATTTACACAAACATTGACCCCAGGAAGCCCTTCCCAGTAAGGTTTCCCACCTCCTTGCTTGCGTTTTTGGGATGTTGCCTGGGCTTCAGTCTCAACTGGGGCTGTTGAGGAATGGCTCTGGGCTCAGGAAAAAGCTGAGAGAACTAGAGGACCCTCACCAGCAGGTCGTCTCCTCTAAGGAGCCTACCTGGATGTGCAGAGACTTGGCTGGGGACACTTGTGTGCTCCTGGGTGAAAATTCTTTGAGACAGGGACCTGAGCCTTTCTTCTAGCCTTCTTGGTTGGGAATATGTGGTTGGGTGGGGAGCTTACAGGTTCCTGGTGATCGTGTGTGTGTGTGTGTGTGTGTGTGTGTGTGTGTGTGTGTATTATGCAGAGAACAAGGGAATGTTCTATTTTGCTGTACGAAGGGACTTTGTCACTTTCTTTCTGTTTTTGTAGCATTGAAAAGCACTGACACTCCTCTCCCCATCTGTTCACAAGAAGAAATCTCAGAAGGCTCCGTGAATGTCTGGGTACAACAGAGGCCTGTGGTTTTGCAAGGAGGGAGGTGTTCCCTTATTGTTAGAGGCCCAGTGGCCATTTCAGTGCCCAGGACTCCTGTGTTCTTCAATATGAGTGGAAATCTAAGAGTATGTTTATGGTTGCTAAGGTCTGAAAACAAAACTTCAAAAATAAATTAATGATGTTTATTAAATGACTATAAAATTTAACAGTATACCAAAAAGCTGCATCTCGGTTCTTTTGTTCTATTTTTGAATCCTGGGCCTCATGCATACTGGGCAAGTGCTTTACCAAAGAGCTACATCCACAGTCTTGTACATCCATTTTATGAAGTCAAAATCACGGAGACAAAAGTGATTTATTTTGGTGAAAGTTAGAATTGTTAAAATCCTTTTTCTTGCTCAAGTGGCTTGATGATTAAGTTCCTGAGCAGTGTCTGTTGTATGTTTAGCTGCCGCATTCTCTGCTTTAATTCCTGTCCTGTGCCTCAGTACCCAGGTCATGGCTGGTAAGGTGTGTGGGGCAAGGGGTGAGTAGACAGCATCCCTGCCCTGGTGATGAGGGCCAGAAGTCTAGTCTGCTGTTTGGTCTAGAAACTCTGGGGCCTGGTGCAAGTCTCCTTCTGGGACCTAGGCCTGTCCACATGCCAGTGACGTCCAGTATAACCCCATGGGCATCAGCAGTGATACGTGGACGTTTGTTCTGTGCTGTCATTCATGTGAGCTTTTTGTCTTGGATTGTCCCCAGCGTTCATGAATGTTTTGTTTTGTCTGCCTATGTTATCTACACCTGTGATCCATTCTCTGTCATGACACATCCACTGTTCTCTCTTGTATGGCCCTGGCTGTACCTCCTGTGCTGCATTCTAGTTCTCTAGGTCAAGAATAGCCTGGCTGTTTCTTCTGTATCACCAGTCCTCCTTTGTAGGAGGGGAGGTAGCATCCCATCCTGATCACTCACCTACCAAGTGACCAGGTAGCCTATTCTTCCATTTGAGGGATCAAGAAGCTGCCTCCACCTGGTCTCTGAGCCAGGCCTCATTACATACTGTTGCAGATATCTGCCAAGACCAGGGCTCACAGGCCCCTTTGGCAGCTGCATAACTGAGTTGCCTTTTGGGTGGGGTGGGGGGCTCCTCTGGCTGGAAGCAGGAAGGAGACAGACTGGAGCCAGCTAGGGGGTGGAATCTATGCAGGGAGGAGGCAAAGGAGAGGGGCCATGTATCTTCTGTTCTGCTCTGCTCGTCTTCACAATCTGGGGCCTGGGCTGGGTGATAGCTGAAGGCCATGGCTACGTAAGTGAGTAAGTAGAAAAGGGCAGCGGGGCTGAAAGCTGGGGTGGATTGTCTGGGGAAGTAGCCTTCTGAGTTCCTGCCTTCACAGGCTCCTGAGGTCAGGGATTTGGCTTTTCCTGGAGTGTATGTATGTATGCACATGTCCACTGGGTGTCTGAGAGCCTTGGCCTGTGTCTGCCTTTTTCCGTGTTCTCTCTCATGTCTATCTACCCATGTTCTTGTGTGCACTTTGTTGTGAATATGTGTATGTGTGCTCTTTCTGTGCATCCCTGGTTCATGTACTTGGGTCTCTGTATGTTCAGCCTGTGCTTCTTCGGGCATCTCTGTGTGTGTTTGCAGGAACTAGTCTGCAAATATTCATGTTTCCCTGAGTCTTAGCTGCAGTGGAGATGCAGAGACGAGTCCTGAGGGACAGCTTGGGATGCTGAGTCCTGGGGCGTCTGCCTGTTCTGGCCTCTCCTGATTCACAGGTATCCTAGCAACTCTGCTGCCAGTTGCCTAGCAACCAGGTCCCCATCCTGGGAAAAGGAGCAGGGTCTGGGTGTGTGGGGGGAAGCCTGTTCTCTGTATAGCCCATCCAGGAAAAACAACACCATAACTGGGTGGAGACTGGAGACTAGTGTAGAGGCCACTCTCATGGTCTTGACCTGTGACCTTTCTAAGTTGCAACTTGTAAATCTTGTGCTGGTAAGAAGGAGCCCTTCAGCTGTCTGTGTGCTCATCTCTGGGACCTTCCTTCCATTGCAGAGGTGCCCTTTGTGTGGGTCCAAGGTGACAAGCAGAACTGGGCTTTTCTCTGTCTACCACATTGACAGGTGGCCTCACGACTCAGAGGCTTTGAGTTCACAGTCAGCGCAAGTAGCACTAGCTAGGTGTGGCAGCACCACTGGGTCTCTTGGCCAGGTACCTTTTGGTTGTTTACAGCAAGGCTCTGATTCTCTGGCAGCTGGCCTGAGCAGGGCATTGCCACCTGCTTGCTACTGAGGCTCAATCACCCTGGTCTGGCTGAGGGCTTTAGGCAGGAAAAACCACGAAGGCTAGTCTGGGTCAGATTGTCCAAAGCTGTATCTGCATGTACTGGGGACCTACATCTGCCCATTTAGTGTGTCTCTGTGTGCATCTTCCTGAGTCTCTGTCCCTGTATCTGAGTTTGTGACCTTGTATGTGTGTCTGAGTTCCCGTCCACATTTCCATTTCTATATCTGTGGGCCTGTGGACATCCCTGTCATGTGTCCTAGTCTGTACATCTTTCTGTTTTTTTTTTTGGGGGGGGGGAGCGGTTCATCCTTTCATGTGTGTCCTGATCTTATGTCTGTTCCACCCTGGGTAGGGCCCAGGTGGCCTATGTAGGGTGACTTTCCTTCCTGAATTCCCCTCCTTCAGCCTAAGCAACCCCTCCCGCTGGAGAGCTGCAGCCTCCTCCCCCACTCCCAGCGCCTGGCTGCCGCACTCGCTGCTGCGTCTAGTCTGGCTCTGGCGTCTGCTGAGAAGGAAGCAGCTGCCGCAACCCCATCCCAACCTTGTGTTGGGCTGCCCCAACTTACTTGCCCCCTGCCCACTCTGCTGAGGGTTAGGATCTCCTCGATCCCACTGTTCAAGGACATTTTGGAAGTGAGAACCTGAGCAGTAGGAGGTAAGTAGGGTGCCTTGCTGAGGTTACACATGGGCTGCTCCACAAGGCTGGGAGGGGCAGGAGGCATCTGTGCCCACTGCCTGTGTCCATGTGTTTCTGGGTGAATTTCAGGCTCTTTTGTGCCTGAGTGTGTGTAAGTGAGATTTGGGCATTTCTTTGTTCATTTGTGTTAATGCCTGTACACGGTGGCTCTGTGTATCTGAGTCCTGGTGGGTGGATGGATATCCCTGTATAACCACCTCCACACAGCCCATATGGAGTCTGTAGACCAAATGTGAAGTGTCTGTATTTTACAGGAATATACACGCTGTAAAAGAACACGCCCTCCTGTCTTTATGTGTCCCTGTATGTGCATATGTGTGCCTGTGCTCTTGTTTGTATACATGTATCTCAGTGTCTGTAGCTGTCTGTGGTATTTGGGGGCAGGGGTCCCTGTGCCTGTTGGGCTGCATGTGCTATGCTCTGAGGCATCAGCAGGCATGTGTCTAGTACTATGGTCACTTCTTCTGTGCCCTGTCTTAGGTGCTATATTGAGTGTCTTTGCAGGTTAACATCATGGAGTCCCTCTTCCCTGCACCATTCTGGGAAGTACTCTACGGCAGCCACCTTCAGGGCAATTTGTCCCTCCTGAGTCCCAACCACAGTGTGCTGCCCCCCCATCTGCTGCTCAATACCAGTCATGGTGCCTTCCTATCCCTTGGGCTCAAGATCACCATTGTGGGGCTTTACCTGGCCGTGTGCATCGGGGGGCTTCTGGGAAACTGCCTCGTCATGTACGTCATCCTCAGGTAGGCTGGGCCTCACCCAGGTGCCTGTCTGGTGACCTCACACAGCTGTGGAGGGAGAAACTGTGGCAAGAAGTTATTCTGGAGGAATGAGCAAGTGGAATGTTCCCCCTTCATTAAATTCTTTCCTTTCCTGTCCAGAGAGCAGTTTAATCCTGAGGTACTGGATGCTCAACTCTTACTCCAGGCTGAGACATCGCTATCCCAACCCCTTTGGAGTTGTAGCGAGGTTCCATGCCAAGCTGATTGTGTCAATAACCTCTTGGGACCCATAGTAACCCCAAGGAGATTACTCTTGTGAGCCTGCTTCTCAGATGGGTAAAGCGAGGCACACAGGCTAGTGCTGGGATGGGCCTGAAGTTCTGCTCTCTCTGGTTCCAAGGCTCTCTGTTCATATCAGTTATTGATGGCTGAGCCCATGAATGATTGCTGCTTAGAGACGAGGAGTCTTGAGGGCCAAGAAGTCAGTTGGTGCTGGCTAGTTGGGATGGTGGACAGAGTTGGGGAAGTGGGAAGCATTATGAGGGTTCAGGGTGGGGTATGAGTGGCACCATGATGGTGCCATCTGGTGGGTAAAGGAGGGAATCATGGGATACAATGCTAGGGTGGACAAGAAACTTTGGTGTGGATACTGTGTTGTGCAAGAATAATGTGAACAGACGGAAAGGGTTTCTATACCAAGGAAATGATGAGCCCTGTGTTCTTCCAGGTGGGAGAGGATTGAAGTGGAGTAGAGGGAGTAGATGGGTCTTAAATGAGAGAGTGGAGGGACTTAGCTTTTCAGACATTAAGGAGCCATGGTAGGTATTCAAGAAGCAAAATGATATGGCCAGGATGAAACCTCTTCCTGATCTAGGATGTTCCTGTGACCCAGAAATAGTTGACGTTGCAGATGTGCTCAGGATTCTAAACCAATCTTTCCTCCTTAAGACTTTATAGGCCTTCACAGAGGTGCCAGGGTATTAGTGGTGTTTGTGGCGGCAGAACAGGACAGCGGGGCATCCAGATCATGCTCTCCCACTTATCTTCCGAGTGTTTCTGAGCAAACATGTCTCTGTGAGTCTTGCTTTCCCCATCTGGAAAGTGAGGAAGATGGATTATATAGCCATGTGTATGTGATTGTGTGGCACATTTATGTGTGTGTGTGTGTGTGTGTGTGTGTGTGTGTGATGTATATTTAGACAAGGGGATGAGGAAACAGTTTCCCTCTCTAGCACTGACCTCCAGGGAAGGATCTTAGGGAGGCAGTTTCATGACTTGAATGCCCTTCGTGGCTGGAGGACATGCCATAGGCAGAAATACAGCAGCATGGGGCAGTCCATGTGCCTTGACTACCCTTTCTGCTATCAGCACTTCTCTTCAGTGTCTGTCCTCTGCAGTAGGGCATTAAAACGATCAGAGCCACTTCCTGAGCAGACAAAGAAGGCCATCTTGCCCACTGGTGTCTGCAGAGAGAACCATGTCCAGGAACTGCTGTGGGCATCTTGGTTTAAGAGGCAGCACATAGTATGTTTTGAGCCAGTGGACTTGGGTGGCTGCCAGGAGTTAGAAATGCCTATTTCTGTACCCCATTGTTGCTTTTTACCAGCTCTGAGGCCTTAAGAAAACTATGTAGGTCCTGTGAGCTTCAGTTTTCTTCTTAGAGTAGGGATAAAAATAGCAGTTTTTTGTAAATCTCAAATTAGAGAAAATTCACATGAAGAGATTTGCACAATTATCTACCATTATTATATTACCATTGGTGTTGTTATTGAGATGCAATTAACGCCTATTTGTGCTTATTCTTAATCTCTAAGAGACAGAAATGATCTCCAAGGTTCCCTTCTTTCTTTCTTTCTTTCTTTCTTTCTTTCTTTCTTTCTTTCTTTCTTTATATTTTTGAGACAGGGTCTTGCTTTGCAGTCCAGGCTGGTCCTGAACTCACTATGGAGCCCGGGTTGGCCCTGAACTCATGGTAATCTTCCTGCCTCAGCCTCCCAAGTGCTGGTATTACAGGCTCCCCAAATTCCTTAATAGCAAATAAATTGCAATATTGTCATCTCTGGCACATGTATAATTCCAGCACTTGCAATGCTGAGGCAGGAGGATTGTGAGCTCAAGGCCATCTTAGATTACATAGTGAGACTCTGTCTTAAAAAGCAAAACTCTGTCACTGATACCACCATGACCACCATCACAACCACCACCATAATCATCAGCTTCACTATCATCACCACAGTTAGAATTACCACTTATCAACCACCACCATTGGGTTTACTATCACTACTTCCGCCATCGTTATTATCATCATTGCCACCACCACTGTCGTCACCCCCACCACCGTCACCATCACTGTTGTCATTGCCACCAATATCACAACTGTAATAACTACCCTCCATTTTCATACTACTATTTTCACAACCATTATTTCATTGAACACATTTTTAATCACATAATTTTCCCAGCCTTGCTCCAGGTGCTTGAATACAATTCAGACCCAACTATTACCCCTATTGTCCCTAGATAACCATGAGGAGTAGAGAGGCTTATGATGTGCTTTTTATAGGCCCTGGGGCCCTTAGGAACCTCTAGCAGCTGCAGGGCTAGCAGTTGGGTCAATGAGCTGTTTTGAGGGAGTCTGAAGGAGGAGGGCAGTTTTGGTCTCTTGTGATTTTAACTCGCGCTTTATGCAAAGTCAGGTGTGTGCTCTGTACCCCATATGCCTCAGCTTTTCCAAAGCCAACCAGTCTTTAAGATTTATAACCCTTTTGTGTGTGTGAGAATCACTTGAAGAGTTTGCTAAAACACTTGTCCCCAGGCTTCATCCCCCAGGACTGACTTGGGCCTAAAGTTGGGTCCAGGGCGCTTGCCATTTAACAAGTTCCCTTGGGGTCTGATGTTGAGAGACTCAGAGCTGTGTCCTTTGTGGTGGCCAACAAGATGGTCCTCTCGCCTTTTGCTGCTAGGTCCATTCGGAATAAACAAATGGAGCCTTTCTCCTCCCTGTCCTCTCTGCAGGCACACCAAGATGAAGACAGCTACCAATATTTATATCTTTAACCTGGCCCTGGCAGACACCTTGGTCCTACTCACACTGCCCTTCCAGGGCACAGACATCTTACTGGGTTTCTGGCCATTTGGAAATGCCCTATGCAAGACAGTCATTGCCATCGACTACTACAACATGTTTACCAGCACCTTTACGCTGACTGCCATGAGTGTGGACCGCTATGTAGCCATCTGCCACCCCATCCGTGCCCTTGATGTCCGGACATCCAGCAAAGCCCAGGCTGTTAACGTGGCCATATGGGCCTTGGCCTCTGTGGTTGGTGTTCCTGTCGCCATCATGGGCTCAGCACAAGTGGAGGATGAAGGTTAGTAGGGTGGTTGCTCCTCTCTGTACCAGGCTCTCTGTGACTTTTTATTATTATTTTGAGACAGGGTCTCACTCTATAGCCCAGGCTGGTCCTCAACTCAGGATGGAGCCCAGGCTGGTCTTGAACTCATGGCAATCCTCCCGTCTCAGCCTTCCGAGTGCTGAGATTACAGGTGTGCACCACCACGCCCAGTTTATGTGGTGCTGGGGAACCAAACTTGGGTACTTAGCACTTGACTTAGCACTTGCTTGGCAAGTGCTTTAAGCTCTGAGCCATTCCTCCAGCTCTCTCTGTGATTTCCGATGGCCTCCTGACTCTGTTTTTCTCTTTTTAGAGATCGAGTGTCTGGTGGAGATTCCTGCCCCCCAGGACTACTGGGGTCCTGTGTTTGCTGTCTGCATCTTTCTCTTCTCCTTCATCATTCCTGTGCTCATTATCTCTGTCTGCTATAGTCTCATGATCCGACGATTACGCGGTGTGCGCCTACTCTCTGGCTCCCGAGAGAAGGACCGCAATCTGCGGCGCATCACACGACTGGTGCTGGTGGTGGTGGCTGTGTTCGTGGGTTGTTGGACGCCTGTGCAAGTCTTCGTCTTGGTCCAAGGTCTGGGTGTCCAGCCAGGCAGTGAGACTGCTGTGGCCATCCTACGCTTCTGTACAGCCCTGGGCTATGTCAATAGTTGTCTCAACCCCATTCTCTATGCCTTTCTGGATGAAAATTTCAAGGCCTGCTTTCGCAAGTTCTGTTGTGCACCAGCCCTGCACCGGGAGATGCAGGTGTCTGACCGTGTGCGCAGCATAGCCAAGGATGTGGCCCTTGCCTGTAAGACTTCTGAGACAGTACCACGGCCTGCATGACTAGGCGTGGACCTGCCCATGGTGCCTGTCAGCCCGCAGAGCCCATCCACCCCCAACACAGAGCTCACTCAGGTCACTGCTCTATAGGCTGATGCCTGAGTCTGAGCTTTTGGAGCTTTGGATGGCTTTCCTTTTGGGCCAGGGACACTTGGTCCTGGAGGAGGATCTAGTGACATCATGGGACAGGTCCGAAGTCTTTGTTGGATTAAGCTGCCCTACTGGTATAGGGCCAGAGAAAATGCAAGAATACTACCTGGAAGTGTCTGTCACCGTTTCTGTAGATTCAGTGTAGGTTCTGACAGAACCCCTTGTTACGCTGCTTCGCGTGACTCCTGCCAGTCTCCCAGCTCAGTCAGCTGAGCTCTGTGCTCAGGATGGCTCAACAGTGGCCATGCAGTTATGCTGTATATTGTCTACACAGCAGGGCTCTGGTTGCCCTCAGCCTTGCATGTCTCCACAAGGCTGCTGGACAGACTTGGTACTGCCCAGGAACAGAGTGGGCAGCAAGCATTCTTTTTTCTTCTTTTTTTTCAGGTGGTACTAAGTAAAGATGAATTCTAGGGCCTTTCTAACTCTTTATTTTTATTTTTGATTTTGAGTCAAGGTCTCTAAGTTGCTAAGTTGCCTAGACTGGGTTTGAATTTGTAAATTTGTAGTCCTCTTTCCTCAGCCTCTGGGCAGCATTTCTTTAGAGTGACACCCGCTCTGAGCCTGGAGCTGCTACCTGGAGCACCTGTTCTGACTCCACCTAGCAGTCAGGATTACTCTAGCAAGGTGGCCAGCAGGCCTTTAGTCCCCAGCTGAGACCTTGGGTGAGTTCCAGGGTCAGCTGCTTTTTGAGGGTTCTCCTTGTGCTGCAGCTGGCAGATGTGGACCTGCCACTCTGTCACTGCCTTCTTTGCCTGATTTTTGGCTTGGCCCTGGGCTTGACTTCCACTTTGGGAACCCACCACAGACTTCTCAGCCCTTTTCCTTCAGAAGCATGAGAAACTATCATGCATAAACCATGCTCTGAACTGTACTTCTGGGGATGTAGGAGGTAGCCCAAGAGGAAGGTCCTGTGTGACCACCACGGGCTGCTCACAAAGCAGAGGCTGCATGTGTCTGGTCTTAACTGCTTAGTTCGGGGCATGATAGAATAATGCACTCTGTCTGGAGGTCCCCATAGGTCTTTCATGCAATCTCTGATCAGAGATCAGCAGCTACTGAACTGGAAGGAGGCCTGGTGCCCAGGAAGGGTGGTAATCACCCCCTTCAGCGAATACCTGTTTCATTTGTAAGCCTCAAGGTATCAGAGTAAGGCCTGAGCATGTTCCAAAATAGGAATTTGGCTTTGCGTGTCCAGCTGGTATTAGGGTTGGGGATTGCAAAGGATTACTTGAGCGAAACCTCAAGGACTGTCTGGGTTTTGGGGACATTGTGAGAATCTCTCTACCTTGAGAACAACCTGCTGTGGTCACCTAGAGAATCAGAAGGCTTTACAAATACTATTCCTGCAGATAAGCTACTAAAATATTAAAAAGGCTATTTTTTCACTGACAGTTGTGTCAAGTGACCTCGGCAATGCAAAACATTGGCTTTTTGCCAAGGCTGAAAACTTTGTGAATTTGTGCTTTTATTACATACCTCGCCATGTATTTATGCTTGTGACAAGTGTCATTTCCCATGCATGTAGCCAACCCTGATCTTTTCTCTGGAGTAATGAAAGATGACAATAATAAATACATGCTCACTGACTAGCTCCTTTATTTATCTTATTATTTATTTTTTTATGGCATTAGGAATGGAACCCAGGGCCTTCATGCTATTCTATAGACCCAGCCCATATTTTGGTTTTGATTTTGAGACAGGCTTTTTTTTTTTTTTTTTTTTTTTCATCACTTAAGTTGCCCAGGCTGGGCTGAAACTTGCAATCCTCCTGCCTCAGCCTCCCAGAGTGCTAAAATTTCAGTCTTGTGCCACTAGGCCTGGTTATAGAACCTTTCTTTGGAAAGGAGTTTCTGGTTCTCGTCACATGGGGCCTGCTTGTTGGAGTAACTTCTTGGGGTGGTATGTGGGTAGTAGAGGAGTCTGTGGGACTCAGGTTTCTGCTCCTTCTGTACAGCTTGCCAGCCAACTTTGTCTCTGGTGAATGGTTTCCTGGGAGAAACCGAGGCAGCGAGAGGGCATCTAGCACCTGGTGTGTTCAGGGACTGCCACTTTCCTTTTGACACAAATAGTTTCTCTTATGTGACTGAGTGTGACATCTCCCTGTCCCCTGAGTCAGTAGGTGAATGCTACCTGCACTCCAGGCTGTAAAGCCCTCTTCATGCATTTTGTCTCTGCAGACCCCACCCTGCTCTCCTCCCCTTCAGGGAACAGATCTGAAGGCAGTTTTGGTGAGGCATGGAGAGAGCACCTTCTTCTGCAGGCCTGGCAAAACTGCACCTTGTGGTTCCTGTATGGGCCCAGTTTGTTTCAGGCTGACTTGCAGGCAGATAACTGTATCAGAGGGGCTTTGGAGAAGGTGGCCCAGGCATGGCTTGTGTCAGAGGTTTGTTTCCGGGAGGCCAGTGCTTTCCTTTATGCAAATTGTAATGATGGACAGTTAGCCCAGGCTGCAGTAATGAGGCACTTCCTACTGGCAGCTTATAATCAACTGCCATTGATTGCTCACAGTTCTGAAAGCTGGAAGTCTAAGAGAAGGGTGCTGGCACTATCTAATTCCAGGGAGGGCTTTTTCTCTGTGTCCTCACACAATGAAAAGAGGGCTCCAGAGCTTCCAATGTCCTTTTAACGAAGGCATTGATCTCAAGTTTCTACCCTCATGACTTACCTCTCAAAGACCCACCTCTTAGTATCCTAACATCATCACAGGGAAGAGCAATTAGGACTTCAGGGTATGAATAGTTTTTAACAGACACATTGTTGTTCAAACAAAAAATCTCGTGTCAAAGGAAGATTTGGGAAAGAGTGGCTCCATCCAAGCGGTTACAGTGCCTTGGTGCCTGGAAAATTGTTGGTCCTGGTAGAGAAGTTTCTGATGTGGAGTCCTCAGCTGCTGACCCTAGTGCAGTGCAGTGAGGAGCCAGGCCTTGGATATATGTCTGGGGTTAGCACCCACCCAATGTGTGCCAGGAGTCTGGAGGGGGAGGGCCATTGCAAGTAGCCATGGCGTCCTAGCTTTCTAGGACTGTTCCCCTCTGTTGCATTCTCCTTACAATAACCCCAGCCCAGCACCTCTTCCCACACCTCTGCCCTCATTTTTTGCTGAGCTTGGTGAAGTATGATTTCTTTGAGCCTTGTTTTCCTCCTTTGTGCAAAGGGGGACACAGAAGCTTCCTGATGGGGTTGGAAGTAGGACCATGGCATTGGAAGATGGGTGGTCAGATTCTAGAAGCAGAAAGGTTAGCTTTAGACTCTTTCCTCCAGGGGGCACTGTAGTCCCAGGTTCCCCAAGGGACTGCCATTTTTTGACGGCAGTGAAATTTGGATATTGAAGGGAATCCTGAGGTTAGGAGCAAGAGTATGGAGAGTTGGCAGAGTAAGTTTCTCTGGGCGGTCCCCTCCTCAGTAAAAGGAGCCCGCAGTGTGGGGAGCAGGAGGACCCTGTTGGGAAATACTTCTCTCTTTGGTCTTGCTGGGCCAGGCTGGACCAGCCTCTGGGTCCCCCATGGTTCTCTCTGGAAGCTGTAGGGGGAGGGGAGCAAAAGCCATCTGAGGGAAGGTCTTCAGAAGAAACTTGGTGGGCACCTGCTGTGCTGTGTAGATGGCCTGCTGAAAGCAGAAGGCAAGCCTGGGCTATAAGGCACAGCCAGCTCCGTCAGGGTGCCTTAGCTCTCCCAATCCCCATGCACTCCTCAGTGAGCCCCTCCGATTCTTCTCATCCTTTCCTCACCCACTTCTCCCTTGCACACTCCTTATGCCACACCTGTCTCTCCCAGGCTGTGGCACAGCACGCACTGCTGGGAAGTGAGATGGAGCCTCAGCTTTCATCCTGAAGGAGCTGGCAGGTACAGAACAGTGTGTGGCCTGGTAATTAGGCTGTTTCCTGAGGTGTGGCTGCACTGCAGTGAGAAGCCAGGCCCGGGCAGGGCTTGTTCTTCCTAGCAGAGCTGTGGATGTGGGTGGTGACTTAAAAGCATTCACACCTCCTCAGTGTGGGCTGGACTCAGCAGCTCCCTTCTCATACACAGCAGGGGCGGCAAGCAGCTTCTTGGGAAAGATCATAATTTCCTCTTGGCTGTCTAGATTGCAGAGTGGGCAAACCAGCTGCCATGCTGAGGGACACTCACACAACCCTATGGGAAGCTCCAGTCTTCCCAATAGCCATGGAATGAATTTTGAGCCTCTGTGCAACCTTCAGAGGACCCACTACTGAGCCAGAATTACCCAGACAAGCCACTTCCAGACTCCTGACTCTGAGCATCTGAAACAACATTTATTATTTTGCAGCATCTAAATTTTAGAGAAATTTGTTATATACAGTGATAAGCAACTAATACAGGGCTGAACAAGGAAGATGTTGCGTAGAGATGATGTTCAAGCTGTTTGGGGCTGACTAGAGACATGGAGAGAACAATGAGGGGGTTGGAGCTCTTCTGGACTCAAGTGAGAGACCATGTACCTAGGTGCCTCTGAATGATAAATGCTGAGCCTGCATGCCAGAGTTCTGGATCATGAAGATGGAAACAAATGCAACAACAACTCACTGTGTGGTAAGACCAAAAAGACAGCTGTGGAAATATCTGGGAGCCAGAGCCACCAGGCCTAGATCTACCAAGAGGTCTTTGAGGACATGACCTCATTCCTCACCAGTAATCAGTGGTCTCTGGGCAGCCTGAGCCCCACAGTAAGTCCCCTGAAGTTCCAGTGTGCAGCTCCTGTTAGCTGAGTCTAGGCCTCAGGTCTACCTCTACAAAGAGATGGCCCTTAGCCTGTGGGGGCTGAGAGGTCTTGGTGGAAGGGATCTATGTCCTGAAAAAGCTATAGGTAACAGGATAGGGCAACAGGAGCCGGGACCTTTTGATAAGTTACAACTGGATTTTAGGCAGTGAGTGTATTTTGTGGTCTCATTCTATGCCCATGTCTTTAGGCTTCATGGCAATACTTGGCTTTGCTGTTCAAGGTACCAACAACTTTGTCACCTCTCTGACCTGTTTAGGAGGAACCCAAGGGATTCTGTTTATGGAACACAGCACTGACTTTAGGACAAGCTCAGAGTTTTGGTCCTTTTCCATCCAGACCTTTGTTCTCAGAGATCCTGAACTCAAGAGATGACATGGAAATTGGGGATGCTTATATGTCTGTTCATCCTCTTTGGGTGACCAGACTCAGGGTGTCTACTGCTAGGACCTGAGTCCTTGCTTCTGTCAATCCAGGGCTGTCTAGGAAGCAGAGGCAGGAAAAGGGATATGTCATGTTTGTCTTTGCAGGGTCTGTATCTCTGTGAGAAGCCTAGGGAAGAGATGTGAACAAGCAGGACATCTCCCAACAAAGAAATCTACTGTTCTGGAAGAGAAGGAAACAACCAGTGGTACTCAGGACCCTTGGCATAAAAACATGGTGCGGAAATTCTTGCGAAAACTGTCATCCAGAAAGGCATACAGGAAAGGGTTGAGGCATGAGTTGGCGTAGCTGAGGCTGGTAATGGCATAGGAGAGGCCAATGACAAGGGATGTCTGGGGCATGTCTGTGGTCAGGGCTACCACTGAGGCCAGGTGGAAGGGTGTCCAGCAGAGGAGACACACAGCTAGCACAGTAAGGACCAGAACAGTCACCTTCCGCTTGGCCTTGCCAAGTGCCTTGGTGCCAGAGTGAAGCCTCATGGCTCGTAGTCTGCGCAGCAAGTCCACATAGAGCACACAGATGGTGCACACAGGTAATGCAAAGCCCAGGACCAACGTGTAGATGCGGCTGGCCTGGAACCAGGCCCGCTCGGGCCACGGGAAACTCAGCCCACAGCTAGGTACCTGTAGCTCATTGCTATAGACATGGGCAAAGGAGAAGAAAGGCAGAACCATGATGGTGACACCCAACCAGACACACAGACTGGCAACCTTTGCCCCCCGATGTGTGCGCCAGGGCATGCGGTGAGACCGCACAGTGGCTAGCACCACCAGGTAGCGGTCCACACTCATCAAGGCAAGGAAGTAGATGCTGGAGAAGATGTTGTAGTGGTCAATGGCCAGCACCAGCTTACAAAGTGGCTCCCCAAAGGGCCAGCACTGCAAGAGGTGTTCTGCAATGTTGGCTGGCAGAACCAGGACAAAGAGTCCATCAGCAACAGCGAGGTTCAGGACAAACACATTGGTCACTGTCTTCATCTTGGGTGCTCTTAGGATCACATAAATGACAGCTGTGTTTCCAGTTAGTCCCACAGCACAGATCACGGAGTACACAGCTGGCAGGAGCACATAGAGTGCTGACAGTGGCTCAGTGAAGGTGGTGGTGTTGGGCCAGGTGCTGTTGTCTTGGGGGAGATCAGTAGCCATGATGAGGGGGATGGAGGAGCTTCTGCTGTTGGGGGGCTCTAGGTGCACAGCAGCCTGCATTGTGTTGGGGCAGGTGTCTGGGCAGGGGTTTCCTTGTGCTGGATTCTGAGAAAGAAACAATCAGAAACATTGAGATCTGGTTCCCAGAAGAATAGCCATCTTAAATTTTGGGCAGAGGTTGTAACCATTCTGCCAGGTCAAGGACACATGGGCTTACTCTATCTACCTCAGTGACTGATGGGACATGGGGAGGGGGGCGCTCCTCCAGCTTTCTCCTAGACAGCAGGCATGTTTGATAGATCTACTTCCTTCCCAAACTCTATTCCTGTGAAGGTATCTGTGCCACCCTCCTGGGTTGCAAGGGCCTGGATCTGCCCACAGTGACTCAACCCTGCAACCCCCAACACACATTCAAATTAAAGAGTTGTTCCTTCATAAATACACCTCCCAAGCACATCTCTGGCCCCTTTGAATCTGAAGTGTCTTCCCTGGAGTCCTGGAACTCTTGCCATTGTCCTCCCTAGCACCACTGCAGACCCCCATTTATCCAGCAGTTCTTTCTACTGACCTGTCTGGTGCCTTGTAGCTGGAAGTTGGTGACCTTGGTGGGTTCTTTCTGAAGGCAGAAAGCAGGCAGCAGCAGGGGTAGATGAAGGAGATGCAGTTCACACAGATTCCAAGCAGGAGTCCTAGGAAGTCCTCACGGGTTGGAGGGGGATTTCCAGAACCTGCCTGCTAGCACCTCGTCCCCAACTGGTTTCCCAGCAAGGTTCTCAGTCTTGTGGTGGTGCTGATGTGCTTGTTTGTTCAGAGAGAGAGAGAGAGAGAGAGAGAGAGAGAGAGAGAGAGAGAGAGAGAGAGGCAGCTGACGTGGAGCTTGTGGAAGCAGGCTCCCCCCTCAGGACTGCAGTGCTTGCAATATCAGGGTCTTTTCAGTGCTCACTCACCGAAGCAACTCCCCAGAGGACAGATGAGGAGGATGCACATGTTTGTATATGTGTGTGCTTGTGTGTTGCAGGGGCCTTGGGCACTGAGAACATTTGTGCCCATGTCAATGGGTCATTATGGACCTGAACACTTGTCTGTATAATGGGTGTCTTGTGCCTGATCCTTTGTGTGTGCATGGCATGTGCCTGTGGGTGCACATAAGTGTGTGCCCATGGATACCTGTATGGGGGCTGCTATGGGTAGCTTTGCACTGTGTCTGAGGGGATCTGTTTGTGTCCTTGGCTGGGCACTGAGCCTAGAAGGACTATATGTCTACATGTGGAAGCAGAATTTGGCAGCAGGTAAGCCAACCTCTTTGGTTTTGTTTTGCCAAAAGAGGATCATACATTCATGTAAAAGCCAGATAGGCTGTGAGAAACTGGGAAAGGCAGTTTGTCCTGGGATGGTTCTTGGTCTTTCTCCTGAGCTCACTGTCCTCAGCTGCTCAGACACACTGCCCCAGGGCTAGAAGTGGAGATGCAAGCTGCACTCTGTTGTTGCTGTGACTCAGTACCCAACACCCACAAACTTAGGAAAGAAAAGGTTTATTTTAGCTCACAGTTTCAGAAGGTCAGAATCCATTCACGGGCAGCCGGCAGCAACTGCAGTAGATGACAGAGGCAGAGGTGGAGGCAGCTTCTCACGACATCACAAACAGGAAGGCAAGTTGAGACTAGTTGAGACCAGTCCCAGTCCCAGTCCCAGTCCTAGTCCTCAAGGCAGGCAGGATGCAGCTTATACATCCTTCCAGGTCTCCATCCAGTGATTAGCCCCTCCTGGATCCAGGTGTGGAAGGTGTGGCCGCAACACACTGTTAATCCTAACTTACGTGCCTTTAATCCTAACTTAACTATAATCCACCCCTCCAGACTAGGCCCTGATCTACCAGCAGCACATGGTTCCACAGACAATCCATAACATTAAAATACATGAGATTTTTGGGGGACACTCCAGCTCCAAACCACAATAGGCCTCAACTCACCTATTAAAAGATATAGACTGGCTGACTAGATCAAAAAAACAGAAATCTAAAATTTGCAGCTTAGAAGAGACACACTTCACTTACAAGGAAACACATAAACTGAAAATAAAAGGGTGGAATTCAGTATTTCATGCAACAGGTTCCAGGAAACAAGGAGAGGTAGCTATATTAGTATCAGACTCATCAGACTTCAAAACAAAACAGGTGAAGAGAGACAAAGATGGCCACTGTATACTGGTCAAAGGAACAATATAGAACAGTAAGAACTCACAATTGTCAATATATATGCTCCCAACTCTAGAGCACCCAATTATGTAAACCAAAAATTATTAGACCTGAAAGGACACATAGGCCCCAGTACAATTATAGTAGGGGACTTTAATATTCCACTATCACAGGTAGATAGATCAACCAGACAAAAAATCCACAAAGATATACAATTGCTGAATGACACTATAGAAAAATTGGCCATAACAGAGTTTACAGAGTTTTCAAGCCAAGACTGACTGAATACACGTTCTTCTCAGCAGCACATGAAACTTTTTCTAAAATAGACCATGTTCTAGGCCACAAGTCATGCTTAAATAAATACAAAGGAATAGAAATAATTCCTTGTATACTCTCAGACCATAAAGAAATAAAACTAGAACATGACAGCTATAGAAACAAAAGAAAATGCCCAAATTCATGGAGACTTAACAACTTACTATGACCAAACAGTGGGTCACAGAAGAAATCAGAGAAGAAATCAAAAACTTCATAGAGTTAAATGGTGACAGAAGTACATCATATCAAAATCTATAAGGCACAGTGAAAGCAGTACTTATAGGGAAACTCACAGCCATAAATGCACACATCAAAAGAACAGAACAGTCACAAATAAATACATTAATGATGTCCTTTTAAGGCCCCAGAGAAACAAGAACAACTTAACCCAAAAAGCAGCAGAAGAGAAGAAATGAAGATCAGATCTGAAATTAATGAAATTGAAATTAAAAGGATGATAAAAATATTGAATCAAAGAGCTGATTCTTTGAAAGAATAAACAAGGTAGACAAACCCCTAGCTAAACTCACAAAGAAAAGGAAAGAAAAAGCACAGATTAGTGCAATTAGAAATGAAAAGGGGTGAAATTACAATAGACTCTGCAGAAATTCAGAATATTATGAGAAATTATTTTGAACACCTACATTCTAACAAGTTAGAGAATTAGAAAGAAATGGATGACTTCTTAGATACATACAATATACCAAATTAAATGAAGAAGACATAAAAATCTTGAACAACCCCATTACAGACACAGAAATTAAAGCAATAATAAAAGCTCTACCTACAAATAAAATCTCAGGACCAGATGGATTCACAGTAGAATTTTTTTCCGTACATCAGGGAAGAACTAACTTCAATCCTTCTCATACTGTTCCAGGAAGAAGAAAGAAAAGGAATGCTACCAAACTCATTTCTGGAGGCTAGCATCACCCTAGTCCCCAAACCAAAGACTTAACCAGGAAGGAAAATTATACGCCAATATCCTAAATGAATGTAAATGTAAAAATGCTTAAAAGATTCTGGTAAATAGAATCCAACAAGTAATCAGAAGGATCATATACCATGATCAACTGGGCTTCATTCCTGGGATGCAAGGCTGTTTCAATATACGTAAATCAATCAGTGTAATACACCACATCAACAAAAGCAAATACATAAACCACGTGAACATCTCAATTAATGCAGAAAAGCCTTTGATAAAATCCAGCATCCTTACATGATAAAAACTCTGAGAAAAATAGGTATTGAAGGGCTTTATTCCAAACTCATAAAAGCCATATATGCTAAACCTATTGCAAATATTATAGTAAATGGAGAGAAACTGAAATCGTTTCTGCTGAAATCAGGAATGCGACAAGGCTGTCCACTCTCACCACTCTTATTCAACATTGTATTTGAAATACTTGGCATTGCAATCAGACAAGAAAGTGAAATAAATGGAATCTGCATCAGAAAGGAGGAAGCCAAACTATCATTATTTGCGGATGATATATCTACATGGAGGACCCCAATAACTCCACTACAAAACTCTTAGAAATAATAAACCAATTCAGCCAAATCACAGATCTCGAATCAACACTAAAAAATTAGTAGCTTTTCTCTACACCAAGAACGAACTCACTGAGAAAGAGTTCAGAAATACTATATTCTCTATAGCTCAGAAAAATTAAATACATAGGCGTATATCTAACCAAGGAAGTGGAGGACTTATATAAGGAAAACTACATTACATTGAAGAAAGAAGTCATAGGCCATATCAGAAAATGGAAAGACATCTCTGTTCTTGGATAGGCAGGATAAATATTGCCAAAATGATTATACTGCTGAAACTGATATATAGATTCACTGCGATTCCTATCAAAAAACCAACAATTTTTTTCAAAGTACTTGAAACAATAATCCTTAGATTCATATGGAACCTAAAGAGACCTAGAATAGCCAAAGCAATCTTCAGTAACAAGACCAAAACAGGAGACATTTTACAATACCAGATATCAGGCTGTACAATAAAGCAATGGTTGTAAAAACAATTTGGTATTGGCACAAAAACAGATAGACCAGTGGGACAGAATTGAGGATGCAGAGACAAACTCAAATATCCTCAACTACCTAATCTTTAGGACAGCCTGTTCAACAAATGGTGCTGGGAAAACTGGACATCCACATGCAGAAGAAAGAATCTAGACACACACCTGTTACCATGCGCCAAAATCAAATCAAAGTGGAGCAAAGACCTAGACATTAAAGTGAAACACTGAACATTCTAGAAGACAAATTAAGCAAACATCTAAAAGACAAATGTGTAGGCAAAGACTTTATTAATAAGACACCATAAGCAAAAAAATTTTCCTCATCAATAAATGGGATCAGCCAAATTAAAAAGCATCTGCACAGAAAAGGAGATTATCAACACTGTGGAAAGAGAACCAATAGAATTGGAAAAAATATTCACCACCAACACCTCAGATAGGAGGCTCATCACCAGAATATACAGGGTACCAGAATATACAGGAAGAAATGTAAGCCACCCAAAATCAACGACCCTATTGAAAAATGAATATAATGAATATAAATGGGCAAAAGAAATGAAGCAGTTCACTGATGAAGAAATTCAAATGGCCACTAAATACATGAAAAGATGTTCAACATCCCTAGCCATAAGAGAAATGTAAATCAAAATATCATGAAGATTCCATGTAACTCCAGAGAGATTGGCCTATCTAAATAACTCCAACAGGAATCAGTGCTGGTGAGGCTGGGGAAAAAAGGAACCTGGCCGCACTGATGGGAATGTAAACTGGTACAACCACTATGGAAAGCAGTATGGAAGTCTCTCAAAAGATTAAAAATAAATATTCCTTTTGATCCAGAGATACCTCTTCTGGGGATATTCCTCAAAGAATTAAAAACAACGCATAACAGAGATATATGAATACCCACGTTCATAGCACCACAACTATCAATAGCTAAAATACCGAAGACACGAAATTACCCATCAACAAACCAATGGATACACAAACTGTGGTATTTATACACAATGGAATACTATGCATCTATAAAGTCTGATAGCTTGGAAGCTTTTGTGACCGAGCCCGCTCAGTCCGTCAACGAGAACGCGTGAGGGGGAGTGTGGATTGAAGAAAACTGGACTCTTGCAAGGGTCGCTGCAAAAGACGCTTTATTATTTACATCCTCCCTTTTTATATCCTCCTTGCCTTCCCACTAATTAACAGTCCAAGTTTCCACACATGATCCAAACCATAAACGGTCAAAACAAGGAACTGCAAACGGTCAAAACAACACCAGGAATTTCACAGTGTTCAAGCAAAACAACACATGATTTAAAGGAAGTTGGCCGAGGTCAGCAATGCTGAGGCTCTCGGGCCCTGAGGACCCCAACACTTTTGTAAGCAAATGGAGGAAACTTGAGACCATCATGCTAAGTAAAGTGAGTCAAAAGCAGAAGGTGAAATATCTAATGGTCTCTGATATGAGAAAGCCAGATCACAATTATTATAGAGAACTTAATGTGGAAAATAATGGGAACTGGAAGGGGGGTGGGCTGGGTAGGGTGAGGACCTAAAGGAGAGAGGGAAAGGTCTTGTTACCTTGCCAAGACATTTATGTGTACAAAATGCTCAAGATCATTGTAAATTTCAAATTTTGCACTTATATGTATCAATAAAACAGGGAAGAAAGAAGTATATTAATCAAATGATTTCAATGCCAATCTTTATTTTTACACTTTCTCTTTAGATCTTACCTTTCCTCCAAGTTATTTTGGTGATACTTATCTTTCTGCCTCTCTCAAAGAGGATAAACACACTGGACACCAAAAAAGTGAATTGCTACATTAAACAAGCTTAATACTATATCAATTTGCTACATTAAATGAACTGAAATCTGTATCACGTAAGTATACTAGAGTTAAAGCAAGAGAGGTATGCTTAGTTATTTCAGATTTTTCCCATTATTTTTATTAATATACATATGCAATACATAGTGTTTACAATGAACTTGAGTATTTCGTGTACATATATATCATACCAGCTTTACAATCCCTACCCGTTTTTGATGCTCCCACACTCTCCCTATCCCTTCCCCCAACTCCAGCTATCACTCCATGTGGCTCTATAGAATGTCTGTGTTCTGGATTTCCCAAGTCAGAGAGACTATACAGTACTTAATTTATTTAATCTTATGCATCTAAATCATTTCACTTACGTCACCACTCTAACTCAGCTTCCCATTCCTCGAGTGGGTCACAGTGGTCAAATCTTGATGCCTCTTCTCTGAATACAACTGATCTCTTTATTGGGATATTTGCCAAAAGTTTTTTTTTTCTATATTTCGCTATATCTTCGTTGACATTCTTAAACCTGGCCTTTTCCACCTGTCCACAGTAGAAAATGACTACAAGCATGTAATTCAAAAGACTAGTAAATTTGAGAAAGAAGAAGAAAAGTTAAATTTCAAATGTCTTAGCTGAATACTGGAAGGTACATGTTTGTACATTCACAGGATATCTTTACATCAATCAGTTTTCTTAGGATAAATTTACATCGAAGACCTAATAAGTAAATTCCTACAATACAACAAAGTTAAAACCATATCGCATTGCTACATTAAATGAACTTAAATCTATATCACATAAATATACTTAAAGTAACAGATATGAAGGCAAATTTAGTTATTTCAGAATCTTTTAACTTTCATAACTCATTTACTCACATTTCACTGGTTACTAACATTCTGCTACATTTGGTTTATATTTTATCTGCCTACCCATCCATATATTCATGCATATGTATTTTTAAAAGATTATGTGTCAAGTCTCCATGTTGCATTATTAATTAGTAATTATTCTGTTTTGCACACTACTATACTATTATTAATAATAATGATGTGGGGAGATTTCACAGATTTTATAGAACAGCTGGTACTGTTCTAGAAGTATATCAATCAGACGATTTAATTACCAATTTTTTATTACATTTTCTCCTTCGATGTTACCTTTCCGCCAAGTTATTTTGGTGCTGCTTATCTTTCTGCCTCTGAAAAAGGATAAACTCACATCCAACATCAAAAAAGTGAATTGCTTCATTCAATAATCTTAAGACTTTATCAATTTCTTACATTAAATGGAATTAAATCTGTGTCAATAAGTATACTACAGTTAAAGCAATAGATAAATAGCTATGCTGCTGACTTCCAGTCAAGATGCCAGCTGAGTAACAGAGCTGCACAATGTCTCCTCATCAACCCACTTAAAAAGTCAAGAATTTAGTTAGAAAATGCGTGTTCAATGTAGCTAGGAAAGAGAGGAGCACCTCAACAACTGAAAGGAGGCGAGGGGAAGGTGAGAAATTCTGAAGGAACATTGAAAGCAGAGAAAAAAAATTCCAGCAGCCCAGGAAGCCACCGCAGGCAGGCTGCAAATGGCTGGAGACCCAGGCAGCTGCGGATGGAGGAAAACTCACGTGGCCCGGAACATCTGATGGAGCTGGGAGAGGAAGGAGCACCCCAACATCGAACAGGAGGTTGCGGGAGGGTCAGAAATCCTGGGCTTCCATGGGCCTTTCCCAGAATTTTGGACTCCCATGGGGCTCTTCCAGAGCATAAGGGCTCCCTGGCTCAAAGCCCTGGACTCCTGTGGACTTCTGTGCAAGAAGGCTATGAGAAGACTTCCTGGTCAACGCACCAAAATGTTGCATAGAAGACTACAGGGGCAAGTGGAGGATCAAGAGAGGTTTATTACAATACCCAGAGAAGGACCAGCCGGGCTGGGGCACAGATTCCTTTCCATCAAAGTCTGGCCCTGAACTGAATTTTTACAGAGTTTTTATAGTCAGATTTTGCAATATACAAAAGATTTCATGTAACAAACAAGATATAGCTGGTGTATTTAGGACAATACATATTGGTAGTAGCTGGGCCCGTTTACATCTTTGTTTCAACTTTGGTTTTGGGTACATTGTTTTTCTCTGTGCCGCTAAGGTTAGTGGGAGGTAGGTGCCTGGTGGTTTTGGCAAGCGAGCAAATTCCAGAAGACAAGGAGGCTGATTAGCAACAGGGAAGCCATTGTACTCTTTCACTAACAAGGGAAGCTGTTAGACAATTTGTGAACAAACTTGTTTGTTCTCCTCTAACAGCGATCTGAAATTATTTGTCTCAGGCTTTAAATTTCCAATTGACATATGGGGCCTCAAAGTATAAGGCTTAGTTACTGCCCAAAAGAATTTAATACTTAGAGTTTCTTATTACTCTGAGGCTATTTTGAGTGAGTCATCCAAGATTCCAAACAACAACTTTGTGTTTTTCTAGACTTATCTGGCTACTACTTCTATTTGCTTAGAAGAAGAATTCCTTAAGATTACTTTGATATTTCTGCTATTTGTCTATACATCTCACCAAGCTACTTTCTTATTAGAATTTGAAGAATCTCATCTCAATTCTGCTACTTTGCTTCCTTCTCCTGAGCTCAGTTTTCCTGATCAGGAGGAAGATAATGGGGGTTGCTCATAGCTGTCTGATGTTGTTAAACTGACTTGAGCTAGCACTTGTACTTATAGGAACTTGCAAGACCAGCTTCTTAATAGCTCATACATAGTTTGATAACTGATGGTAAGACTTCACTGAGGTCTTTACCTACAGGGACATTGACACAGCAGGTCAAATCGAATGCTTTGACTCATGCTTTAGAGCTCAGTAAGAATAGACTGATTTCAAATATGCATTTCTAGTACTTTGTACTCATGTGAATATTTAAAAAGTGAGCATAGCAGAAAGTAAACAGTAAGTAGAAAAGGAGAGGTATAAGGAAAGATACAGGCATAGGGTATTTTTTAGTAAGGATGGAAGAAGGATACAAATAATATTTTTAATAAGAGGACTTTTGTATGGCTTGTGAGATTTTGTTCTATTTGAACACTGTACAAATGGACTTTTGGAACTTGCTACACTTTTTTTTTGCTCTAGTCATCATTACAGGATGGAATCTTAATTATGGTGACTTTTATGTTCCCACATAGAAGCCACAAGGAAATGAAGTGAAACTGAAAAGTTGCCTTGCCCTTTTTGGGTATGTGAGAACCTTTGGACTGGAAAGAAATGAAGTCTTAAGCAAGACCTGAAGTATTTCAACTTTTACTTTGTGAAGTATCTACACTCCTATCTAGAATATTTAAAACATTAATGATGCAACCAGGTGATAGGAGGTTCTCTTGCTTTTATATTAGCTCCTAGAAGGAAGATATAGAAAATTATGGGGACAATTTGAGCTAGACTGGGTAACAATTTGAGGAGAAAAAAACCTGTTTACCGCTTAAGAAGTTGGTGGCAGATGTGGTGCTATTCAGAAATCCTTATCCCTAAGGGGAAAGGAGACATTAGGAAGTGCTGGTGTGGTCCCTGGGTGTGCCCTTTGAAGGGATTATGTCAATTTGCATGGATTATGTATATACCTCCATTAGGGTTAGGATTTGTCAACTACTCTAGATTGGGGATCAAGAACTGGTCTGGAAAGTGATAGCCAGAGTTGGGGGAAGGGATAGGGAGGGGGTGGGAGGGTAGAAAATGGGAAGGGATTGTAAAGTCGAAATGATACATATGTGTACGAAACACCCAAAATCATTGTAAATACTATGTATTATTTGTATATTAATAAAAATAGTGGGGGGAAAAAGAACTGGTCTGGATTAGAGTGTGAGTCATTTGTGGGCTGACCAATGAGAGAAGAGCACCCACCCAGATGTGGGAGGGCCAACTGGATCTCCAACGGTATAAAAGGAGGAAGAGGGAAGATTGTCACAGCTCGTCCTCTGGGAAAGCTCTTGTCTTTGCAATTGTCTACGGACACTGACTTGCTACATGCCACAGATCGTCAGCACAGATTTGCTCCAGTGTCAACTTGTGCCTGTCTGCCTGTTGCTGCTCTTCAGTCGCCAATCTTCAGGCTTCGGTCTTCACCTGAGACCTACAGCAGACTCTCACTTCACCGGCTGTCCTGCAGTCCCAGACGGGGAGATCTACTTTACAGCTGAGCAGCCATCTTGGACCACCTCTATCTGGATTTGTAAGCCTTTCTAATAGATCTTTTTGTGATAAGATCTGTAAATTCTGTCTTTTGAAAGAACCTAAACTAATACACTGGGGGTGGTATGTGACATCACCTATCAGGACATAATTCAGTGTTCACCCTCTCAGCTCAAGTCTGGAAGGACCAAGGGGTGCATCTCATAAAGCTGTGAGCATGAGTTGCTTAGGGATACATTTAGGTATCTCTTCACAGATGAGTGGTGCTGCCGGTATAATACCTCCAGGCGCTCCTCAGTATTGCATCTTCAAAAACTAGGACAGATTTAATTCCTAAATTTAAAAAAGAAAAGACCTATTTTATTGCCTCCAAGCTTGGACTGATTACTCTTTTGGGGGACCAAAGGAAATGGCCTGTAGAGGCAGCATTAATTTCAACACCATTCTTCAATTAGACTATTTGGTAAATGGGAGGAGAAATGGTTAGAGGTTCCTTACATTCAAGCTTTCTTTGATGTAGGGGATGACTCCAGATTGTTTAAGGCCACTGTGGTAACTCTTAATCCTCCAGGAGAATATAAAAAATGGCAGACTATTGTAGGACTGAGACAGAAAAATTATAGGCAGGCTAAGATAGGCAAGAAGAAATGGTCAGTGAGGCAAGCTATGATGAGGAGTCCGAAGGAGGGGTCAAGCATTTCCCATGGCCAGACAACACAATGAAGGGAGCCTTGCACAGAAGAGTCAGAATTCTTCCAATTTACCTGCATGCCATGCCTCAGGTAAGTAGAAAGAAAAAGTCACAAAAGTAAAAAAAAACAAAGGGAGGACAGACCAACACAAAGGAGACACCTACTCAATGAAAAGTCAAACTCTGAAACAGCTAGTGTTTTTTCCATTCAGACTCCTCTCAGCTGCCTCACAGCTTTATATCTGCTTCTCTACCTTAATAAGCTTCATTTTTGCTTTGCTATCTTTGCTATTTCATTGGTCTCCATTGCACTTTTTGAAACCAATACGAACCTGTGACAAATGAAGGTGACCCAGACTACCTAACTCGGAGTTGTAACATTTTGGGGGCTTATCTGGGTTATAAAAGAAGAACATAGGCCTGCAATAAGACACCAATCGGTCTATATACCCAGCCTAAACAGAGAGCCAATTTATAGTTGTTCCTTGATGTAACTCTCTGGAGACATCTCCAGCCACACCTAGCATGGCTGAATTCTCAAGGCTGGCTCCCCACCACCCCAAGTATGTTAGGTAGGAGCTGGTAATGTTGAAATGGATCAGCTCCACATGAAGCTCAGGGGCAGCCAGGGAAACCTAGTTCCTAGTTGTCGGTTTATTTTTATTTTTTTCCTCATTTTGTTAATGTACATATATGCAATACATAATGTTTATGTTGAACTTAAGAATTTTGTGCACATATATATCTCATTAAAATTATAGTCCCTTCCCCTTTTGACACTCTCACAACTTCCCCTTCCCCCTAAATTCCACTATCACCCCCATTTGATCTTTTTTTTTTTTTACATATCATCTGCCTTCTTTCTCCTTCCTATCCTCTCACCTCTCTTTTCATTCTTCTCTCTACAAAGTCTGTATTCTTACTTTCTTCCGTGTCTCATATTTTTTATGGTTTGGTCTTCTCATATTAGAGAAAACATACAATATTTAACTTTCTGGGTCTGATTCATTTCGCTGAGTACCATGGTCTCAAGGTGCATTGTCCTAGTTACTTTTGTGTTGCTATGACTCAATTCCTGACACCCACAGATTTAGGGGAGGAAAGGTTTATTTTAGCTCACAGTTTCAGAAGGTCACAGTCCACTCAGGGATGGCCAGTAACAATGGAAGTAGATGGAAGAGAGAGAGGTGGAGGCAGCTCCTCACAACACCACAGACAGGATGCCAAGTCAAGGCAAGTAGAGACTAGTCCTCCAAGGAAGGCAGGGAACAACTTATATAACCTTTCAGGTCTCATCTCAGTGATCAGCCCTCCTGGATCCAGGTGTGGAGGGTGTGGTAAGCCCCCACTACATACCTATAATCTAATTTACAGGCCTGAAATCCAATTTACATGCCTGTAATCCACCCCACCAGACTAGGCCCCAAGCTCCCAACAGCACTTGGTTCTATAGACAATCTTTAACATTTGAATATATGAGACTTTTGAGGGACTTCCCGGATTCAAATCACAACATGCATCTACTTTCCTAAAAATTACTCAAATGTGTCATTCTTAATGGCAGAGTAATACTCTGTTGTGTATATATACCACATCTTCTTTATCCAGTTGTCTGTACTTAGGTGTATTGGCTTTTTCCAAGATTTGGCTATTATCAGTTGTGCTGTTATACAAAAGACATTCAAGTTATCATTAGATCAATCAAATTTTTTAGGGTAAACATATCAAAGATTGAATAAATGAATTGCTACATTAAATGAACAAGTGATAGGTATAATGGCATACTCAGTTATTTCAGAATTTTAAAAGAGTTCTTTTCCAGAGAGGAGCAGAAAGAAACAAGTAAGATCATTATTGAAAAATATAGTTGCAGAGTATGAAAATGAGACATAAAACCCAAGAGTCACAGGTTGAAATGATAGCCAACTGAGTTCTTAGCCAATGGACTCAGGCTATGTGATCTTTTATCTTTACCGCTCAATGAAAGCATCAGGGAAAAGACCCCTAGAACCGAATTTCACTGTTTTTGGAACTAAAATATCCCAAATCAAAACTACTGCCTTATGCCACTCCATCCTCAGCTAAATATCTATATACCTCATACACATCAAAATTTCAGATTAAGATTTTACACCAATTCCACATGTTGAATAAAATTGTTTTGCAGACTAATATACCAATAAAAATAATAATTATGGGGGATGTTTCACAGATTTTATGAGAAAACTGGTACTGTTTTAGTGGGATATCAATCAAATGATTGATGTCTTTTTTTATTATACATTCTCCTTCGGTGTTTTCTTCATATTCTTTGGTGTTGCTTGTCTCTCTGTCTCTCTCAAAGATTCCTTCAAGTATTTTCTGCAATGCTGGGCTAGTGGTTGCACATTTCTTTAAGGATTCTTGGTCATAATTTTTTTTAACCTCCCTTCAATTTTCAGGGATAATTTTGCTGGATGCAACAACCTGGGTTGACACTTGCTGTCTTCTAAAGCTTGAAAGATTTTGCTCCAGGATGGCCTGGCCTTTAAAGTTTGCATTGAAAAATTTGAGGTAATTCAAATGGGTTTGCCTTGATAAAATAATGTCTGTTTTTCTATTGCTGTGTTTATTTATTTATTTTTACTTTAAATAATTTGTTTTTAAGTAGGAAGCTTCAAAGACAACTTTTTGATCCTTAGGAATTTTCACCTCATATCTTTCAGCAAGGAAAATACTGACCTTGAACAGTAATTATCCAACTGAGCACAATAAAAACCTCTGAGGCTAGAGCACCACATTCTTACTCAATTAAGAACATCTTTTATAATTTAGAGGCCTTTTCCCCATTTAATTCAGGACTGGGTACTTGACCCAGAACCTAGAGCACCTTGGATGCTAGCAAGGTGGCAATCCACAGGGACATATCCACAGCTCATGCCATGGATTCAAAAAGAATCAGTTCTAGCAGCTCTGGCTCTTTCCCCTGGGTTCTCACAAAGTGAGCTTCTCTGGGTGGGGCAGGTTGATGCTTCAGCTGAACCCAGGTACTTTTCTCTTTTGCTTCCTTCTTTTTCTGATCATTTCCCTTCACTTATTTTAGGAAGCTGTCTCAGCTCCTAGTGTGCTTAATATGCCCAATATGTACATTAATTCTCTTGGCCACAATCTTGCCCTTAACTTGCTTGTTTACAACAGTGCCAACAGCATGCTGGGTAACATTATAGACTCTTTCAGTTTTGCCATGGTGACACTGGTGCCATGGTGAATGGTGGCATTTCTTTCTGAACAGTCTCCATTCCGCTGGTGTCTACAGTGTCACCCTTTTTGTAGATTCGTATGTATGTGGTCAAAGGAACAGCTCCTTGTTTTCTAAAGAGCCTAGAGAACATGGATCAGCTTCCTCCCCTCTTTCCCTTTGTGGTTGTCATTTTGAAAAATCACGGGAAGATGGCAGTTCTGGCTGAAAGGTCTTGCTGCTTTTGATATTCTTTCTTTATGTTGTATTTCCGAGGTTTTTATTATGATATGTTATTGAGAGTCTCATTGCTGGTTGAGGTTATTTGGTGTCCTATAAGCTTCTTGTACATGAAAATTAATTTCTTTTCCTAGATTGGGGAAATTTTCTTGTATGATTTCAGTGAATAAATTCTTTATACCTTCAGTGCTGTGTTCTGCTTTTTCTCCCACACCCATAATTCTGAAGTTGGTTCTCTTTAAATCATCCATCATCTGTTGTAATCAGCTACTTTGCTCATTTCTAATTTTGGAGTTGTGCCTAATTATAACATTTGTTTCCTCGCCCTTGTGTCTTCAAGGTCTGAAATTCTGACCTCACAATGTTTGAGTCAACCTTCCCTGCTTTCAAATGTATTTTTGATATCCAGAATTTCAGCTAAATTTGTTTTCAAAATTTCCAGTTTTCTATCAAAATGTTCCTTTGTATCTTGCATTTTTTTATTTATTTCAGCCAACTCTTTATTTATGGCTTCTACATACTCAGTAAGCTTTGTATTCATTAGGACCACTATTTGTTTAGTAAATTTCTCTTTAAGCCCACTGATTATTACATGCATTTCTTTGAGAATATCTTATTTAACTGGCTGTTTGACTTCATGGCCGTTTGACTATGAATTCCAGTATTTCAGGGTCCATGACATTAGTTCTTTTGGGGGGGGGGGTCTCAGGCATTTCTGTGTGTGTCCTGTTGTCTTCGTCTTCCCATGTTTCTGTGGTTGAGGAACTTCACTTTAAGGGCCTAGCTGAGAGGTTTCTTTGAACAGTATGAAGGTGTGTGTGTGGAACTGAAATTCCTCTGAGTTCTGTGCTTAGAGTAGGCAGTGAGTGAGGACCTAACAGCCCGATGGCCTCTGAGGTGTTTTGACTGCTCCCAGCCCCCTCAGCAAAATTCTACTTGTCCTGGCTCCCCTTCCCCCAGTGTAGGGCTCTCCAAATCTCAGAGATACTACCACTATTACCTGAATTGTTCAGAGTAAAAGCAGGCTCAGAGGAGCATATCAGAATTTTTGGGATTACTCTTATACAACTCCTAGGAAGAAACTGGCACAGGAGATAGTTGTGGAGAGGACAGAAAGGCCACTGACCTCCAGCTGTAGCTTAATAAGGCCTACTTATACCAAGAGACATTCCAAGAATGACTGAACATGTACTTTGTTTCAATACCCATTGGCAATTTTTCTTCAAGACTATTTGGGAAGAACCCACTAATCCTGAGGCCCAATCACAATGTTTGGGACCTTCCTCAAAGTTTTGTGCTTAAGGGATTATGTATAAAAAGTGACCTTTTCTTTAGCTTCTAATGCCTTTAGAATGGACTGGGACATTCCCTGGCAAGCTAGAAGCCTACCTGTGGTGGTTGTCAACTGGTAGTGAATAAGGACCTGCCCTTTCCTCCAGAACTTAATCTCAGTGGGGCCTTTGTCTAGTGCCTATGCTGCAAGCAGAGGACTTAAGGAGGATCATCCTTACTAAAATATTTAAGGTGGCACTGGATGGCCTTTTTCATGTCTCTGGCTCTCATCTGTGTAGATCGAAACAAATCTAACTCGACCTTCCAGGATGAATTCACTAAGAAGAATAAAGGGCAGGGCTAGGAGCATTGGGAGCAGGGAGCCTGGGTGTCACTCAGTGCATAGCACACTTCCAAGTTAAACTGTGGACCTAGACCTAGACCTAGACCTCCTTTGAGAACAAAAAGCAAAACAAAACAAAAACAAAAACAAACAAACAAACAACCCCCTTCCCCCCCCCAAAAAAAAAATCAGAGACAGGATAAAACAGGGGTTCTCACACAATTCTGGGATCCCTGGGCTGGGATAGAGACTGGGGTTGGAGACTTCCCACCTGTACCCAGTAGGAGACTCTCTGACCAAGGACAAGGACAGGAGGGAGCCTCCAGGACCAGACTCAGTCTGCAAAGAGTGCAGGAAGCAGATGGATGCCCAGGCTGGGCTCCAGCCGCACTGAAGGCTGCCTCTGCTGCTTCTCTTTCCCCTCTTAGTTGGGAGCCCCCAGCCTCAAGTTCCTCTGTGCACAACTTTCAAAATCTCCTGACTCACTATAGGCTAACCTTTAGGAGATCAAAAATGGCCCTAGTGAAGGTCTCTTAGTTCTAACACTATTCTGCAGCCAGATTTGTTTTGTAAATGTCCTAAATGACTAAAGGACTGTGACATAGATTGCCAGCAGTTGGTGGCAGTTAGAGACAAAGCCCTGACTGGATTAAGCCACCTCTGTGGATAAAAATGCAGCTGCATGAATATTTTCTCTCCATTTTCTTCCACAACGGCGCTTATCCTGCAGTCCCCTGGGGCCTTCATCCCCTTACATTAAGGCAAATATCTCTGTTTGTAGAGATGTGATTGAAAAGATGTATGTAAGACCACAGTGGTCTTGGCATGTCCTGCCACAGACAAGAGAGGCTAAATTTCAGGGTCTAGCCAGTGTGGAAGAAAGAGAAAGGTGAGATATTAGAGTGGTGTTGTATGTGTTGGCTACTTCTGTCTTCTGCTGTCAGACCATTGATTACAAAAGGACCTAAGCTTTAATAGAGCTAAATTTATTTAAATTCTGGCTTTTTACAAGATTCTTTCAACCATTTGTTTAATGCTTAGGGTAAAATTAACTTTAAAAGAGTAATTTTACTCTAGATAAATTTTTTTGTGTTGTCTTAATTGGATTTTAAATCTGATGAGAAAATAAGTATTAATTAACAAGTTAGAGTTTTCTCCAAGATCCATTTATTTATTTATTTAGTTAGATAAGGTCTTTCTGTGTAGTTCAGGATAATTCTGAACTCACTATGGAGCCCAGACTGGCCTTGGGCTCAGTGCTGGGATTACAGGCATGTACCACCACACCTGGTTTATGTGGTGCCGGGAATTGAACTCAGGTACTTAGCACTTGCTAGGCAAGCACTTTAACTGCTGAGCCATTCCTCCAGCCCTCCAAGATCTGTTTTGAGGGTTTGTGGTTTTGTGTGTGACATATCTCACTTAAAAAATATATAAGTGCTTTTGTATAAAACAGTTAGTGATAATTGGTTTGTATATGCCATAAAAGTAAAATTGTTATCTTGCAGCCATTTGGCAAAAACATTATTTCTCGCATACTGTATTAAAAGGTTTACAGTTCTATTAAATATGCAAAAATCTGGAGATGTGGCCAAGCTGATTGTTAATTTTAGGTAAGTAGTGCACTCTAATACCTATGTAGGATGGATTAAAAGAGTATGTCTTGGGTGAAAAGAAATTTTCTGTGTTAAGGTTTTTGACTTAACATAAAAAGAAAGCTAAGGACAAATAGATGTTGTAGGTAAGTTGTAAAAGCATTTGTCCATATCATAAGATAAAAGGTTCTTACCTTCTGACTCAATCGATAGCCTCCAAGTGTTAAATCCTCCTGGTAGGCTTTGCCACCTGCCCACTCTATACTTTAACATACTTGTGCCCCTTTCCTAGATTGTTTATGATGATCTTGTCAATTATTAAATTCCTCAAAAGTCTAATCATGGCTTTTCCAAGTCTTTTTCTTTATCCATGGCTCTTAAAAATCAAACTTACCAGTGCATTCCTGGTAAACAGTCTAAGAGTTATTTCTTTCTAACCTCTTTGTTGTTTTCATATGGCCACTGAGGCTAAGAACTGACTCTAAAATTATAAAAATTTCCCCTCTAATGTAACAGACCACAACTGGGACTGGACTCCATAATGAGGGAAATCAGGAGAACTTTGACTGGCCTACAATGTCTCAGGGAAGAATTCTCTTCAAGACAAGAGAGAGTACAGGAGAGTTGTCAAAATCAGAATAGAATCATATGTATCAGCCTTACCAAAAAGATAGAGCCATGAGGTTGTGAGGAATGATTCTGATGTGTAAGGGCCTAATGCTGACTATCCCAGAGAACTGTATCTGTTCCTCCAGCTTTAAAAAAAGCCAAAAAAAAAAAAAAAACCCCATTATCCTTACATCTTAGTTACTTTTTCATTGCTGTGATTCAAAACCCAACATCCACAACTTTAAGGAGGAAAGATTTATTTTAGCTTGCAGTTCCAGAAAGTCACAGTCCACAGATGTGCAGCTGAAAGAGTGGAATCAGATGGTGTAGCCACAGCTGGAGCCAGAGCCAGAGCCAGAGCCAGAGCCGGAGCTCCAGAGACAGAGTTCCTTAGAGCAGCATGGCAGAACTGAGGCTAGACTCGGAGGAAGTGCAGAACCAGCACATACCTCTCCAGGTCAGGTTCCAAGCCTCTGCCCCATCCAGCCAGGTCCTACCTCCCAACAGTACACTGTATCCATAGGTACATTGGGTTTTTGGGGGACATGCCAGATTCAAACTACCACACCTGTCTTACTCCTGATAAATTTAAGAATTATCACTGACATAGGTACCAGAGTAGGGAGACTAGCCTCTTCTATTTCCTGTTATCAAAAACTGTCCACTGACCTAGATGGCAGCTTAGAGAAAGCATTTAGGAGCATGGTAAGTCTCCAACTTTTCATTAGCTCCTCAACAGTAGTAACATTACAAACTGGAGGTGTCTTGACCTCTTCACTGTAGGGAAGGGAGGCCTAGCCAGTTCCTAGAGTGTTGTTTATACACCAATCAGCCTGAAATGGCAAAAAAAAAAAAAAAAAAAAAAAAAAAAAAAAAAAAAAAAAAAAAAAAAAAAAAAAAAAAAAAAAAAAAAAAAAAAAAAAAAAAAAAAAAAAAAAAAAAAAAAAAAAAAAAAAAAAAAAAAACAGCTAAAATGTTAACAGATAAGACGTCCAAAATTTGGAAAAACTCTCTGAGTCAGAAAATTCTTGGTCAATGATTTGAACTTGGGTGTCCTGGATACTCCTTTTTATTGGACCTTCTCTATGCTTCTACTAGCTTTGCTGTCTTCAAATTTGTCTCATTTTATTTCCAATATAATAAAAGTTATCAGGATGCAGATGGCACTTCAAATAAAGTGTTACATAAATATCTCCTTCTATGAAAGCCTACTGGACCTTCCTTCAGGAAAGGATCATTTTTAATCTCTCTCAATGCCAATGGTTTGATGGTTCCACAGTTTGATATTGCTGATGGTTCAATGTCCCTTCTCCCATGACAACTGGTTGATGGGAGGGATGGAGAGAAGCTAGATAGAAAAATGTATGGGCAGGTTAAGAAAGGGTATTTAAAAATGTCCAGTGAAGCAAGCTATGAGGAGGAGTCCAAAGGAAGTGCTAAGCCTTTCCCATGACCAGACGACACAATTAAGGGAGTCCTGCACAAAAGAGTCAGAATTTCTTCGATCCACCTGCATGACTAAGATAAACAAAGACCTAAATTCACAAAGGAAAACAGTAATGTGGGGGTCTTAACTACTACACAAGGGCTGCGGGAGAGAAAAGGTGAGTGTGCGGCTGGGCCCCCTCTTCCCAAGAGTACCAGACCCAGCCAGGAGTTTGTCGAAGCAGGAACTCACTTTATTCAGGAAGTACAGAAGCTTATATATGGTAGAGGGAGAATGTGGTAAGGAGGGGAGAGCAGGCGATTGGATGTGGTGTCTACATAAGCAGGTGTCAAGCCAATCAGCAAGATGTCCATGCAGGCAGGTGCCGGGCACTCGCAGCAATAGTATTGGGATCATGCGTGGTCCACCAGGGTAGAAACAGCTTGGCCCAATCATCTTCCTTGGTAAACACTCGAGGTGGCCTCCCCTGGGATTTCCAGTGGTGCCATCTTAGATATAACCCCACACAGTAACAAAGGGGGAGGACAGGCCGGCACAAAAGAGGCCCTTACTCAATAAAAAGCCAAATCCCAAACTGGGTGTGGTGGTGACCGACTCATGCCCATAGTGCCAGCACTCAAGAGGCTAAAGCAGGAGGATTGCTGCAAGCTCAAGGCCAGCCTGGGCTTCATAGTAAGTTCAGGACTAGCCTGGACTACAAAGTGAGAGCCTTTTTTTTTTTTTTCCCCCAGTACTCTTTAGGTTTTATTTATTTTTTTCAGAATTTTATTGATATGTATAAGCACAAAATTTAAGGTTTACAATGAAGTTGAGCACTTTGTTACAAACATATCTTGTCAAGGTGAAGGGACTTTCCCATTGGGTG
Source organism: Ctenodactylus gundi (assembly GCA_004027205.1). NCBI lineage: Eukaryota > Metazoa > Chordata > Mammalia > Rodentia > Ctenodactylidae > Ctenodactylus > Ctenodactylus gundi. Next base: position 5,052 of record PVKB01007007.1, on the reverse strand, counting down.
ACCCTCCATCCCTCTCTACCCTACCCCGCCAGTCAAAACCGGTCAGAACCAGTTTGAACCAGATTAAACCGATCAAAACTGGTCAGAACAGGTTTGAACTGGTTTAAACCAGATTCAGCCAGTCAAAACCGGTCAAAGTCGGTTTCAGCCGGTCAAAACCGGTCAGAACAGGTTTCATCTGGTTTCAGCAGGTCAAAACCGGTCAGAACCATTTTAAACCAGTTTGAACCGGTCTAAACCGGTCAGAACCGGTTTGAACAGGTTTAAACCAGTTTCAGCCGGTCAAAACCGGTCAGAACCAGTTTCAGCCGGTCAAAACCGGTCAGAATTGGTTTTAACTGGTTTGAACCGGTCAAAACTGGTCAGAACCGGTTTGAACCAGTTTGAACCAGTTTGAACTGGTCAAAACCGGTCAGAACCAGTTTCAGAAGGTCAAAACCGGTCCGAACCGGTTTAAAACGGTTAGAACAGGTCTAAACAAGTCAGAACCAGTTTGAGATGGTTTGAACTGGTCAAAACCAGTCAGAACCGGTTTGAACTGGTTTATACTGGTTCAGCCAGTCAAGGCCGGTCAAAACCAGTCAGAACAGGTTTGAACCGGTTTCAGCCGGTGTCAGCCGGTCAAAACCAGTCAGAACCGGTCTAAACCGGTCAGAACCGGTTACAGCCAGTTTGAACTGGTCAAAACCAGTGAGAACCGGTTTGAACTGGTTTAAACCGGTTTCAGCCGGTCAAAACCAGTCAGAACCGGATTGAACCAGTTTCAACCGACCACTCATGAAGGAGAAGGAAAAAAGTGATATAAAAGAATTCTAAGAAGTGTCTTCCTTATTGCCTATACCATTTTATGTCTCTATTTCTGTGGCTAGTTACAATTGACTGGGAAAACTAATACCTTGTACTGTTAAAATGTCAGCTGCTAGAAACACTAGAAAAACACATAGATAAACATTAAGCTCTTCAACAAATACATTAAAAAGTGCCATATCCTAAGTAACACATAGAAATGCCTATCACATGTTTTTACATTGTGTTTGTTTTGTTGCAGACACTGGAAACAGAGTGTTTTTGTAAGGGAGCTTGCAAGATAAAGATATGACCATGAGAATGTCCATTCTCATGGGAACATAACAACACATTGGAAGGGCTTTTTGATGCAATTAATAAGTAGAATTTAGGGTTTTAAATTTTTATTAAACATCAAGGAACAGAAAAAATCTTATCAGTATTCAGTACATCTTGAGAGGTAGCCCACAGATTGTATCAGCAAGCCACAATATATAAGGTACAGGCAGAGTGTAATTGTATTTATCTTCCAATATAGATCTATTTTCCTATTTTTTATTTGTATGAATTTCAAGATTTCAATAACTTTTCCAGAAATTCTCAAGCAAAAAAAAAAAAAAAAAAAGTCTAGCTGTAGATATCTAGTGTGACATACCTGCAATCATTTTGGTTACTACTAACACTGTAAGATAAACAAAGAGTCTAAGAAGCTGAACATTAAATGCCAGGCAGGGATGTTTGCACTGTCTCTTAACAAATGCTCGATGTGGTAATACATCTTGAAAAGCTCAGGTACATCCAGGTTGCTACACCTTTGTCTAGCTTAGCGTATAAACTCCTTTCTCTTATTCTGGAGTGTGGAAACCCTCCTGTCTCTCTATCACTCAAGACCCGCTTCTATATCCAAGTTGCTAGTAAACTGCGGTTTGTGCAAATCCTGAATTTGCTCACTTCTTTTTTTGGTTTCTGGGCACCTTCCAATATTGGTAGCTGGCTCTTATGCACTAGATTTTTTCTGATACACTAGTTCACTCTCATGTTCAATCATCGCACTTTCATCCAATTGAAAACAAGTCATTTCTGCCTTTTAGATCTGCCTTAGGCCTAGAATCCTTCAGTAGGTAAGGAGGGCGATATTGAATTTCTCCCTTGTTTTTTCATCCTATTCTGGAGATGAAGGATGCAAGGTAGTGCATGAAAAGAAAGACATGATTTTAACTGGAGATTAGTTTCAATTGATCTAATGAGGATGTTTGAAGTATGAATTGTACCGTGGAATTGACCCCAGTGTAAGTCACAGGAGCCTACGTTTTTTATCGGATATAAGACAACTGCCAGAGACAGGGAAATGCAGTAACTTCAAGAGGGAAAGAACAGGGAAAGCAGTCAGAAGCTGAGCAGACAAGCCTGTTGAGAGGACCTGGACAGAGTGCTAACAGCATGAGCTACACCTGTGAAGCTTTTGTTCAGATGCTCTCAGCAGACCATAGCAATTGGGGAGGTAGCTTTATCTTCTTGCAGTGGAGAAGGGCTGATAATACACAGCATGCTCCCTTCTTTGCAAAGAAATTCTTATTCTTCCCACTTGATTATGTTTTTAAATCTGTCCTCTTTGTTTAACATGGTTGCTGAGTCAATACAAATATCCTTCACTGCATATCCTCAGCATGAATGACTATGATATTTTGGCACTTTTCCTCAGGCTATGAGATACTTGGAACTATTTGATATTGAACCATTCTTGGGTTTGGCTGAAAGTCTGAAACATAGATAAACTTCCACTTACTCTCTTCTTCGAACATTAGCCTCTCATATACAAGAGATAGGACGATATGCTCCTGTTGATGTTAGAGTGATACAGAGGACTAGCTGTGGTTCATAAAATTCTGACATTCTCAGAGTGTTGGAAGCATTGAGTGATGACAAAAGGAGCCCATGGAAGTTTGTGTTATTCCCAGTGAACTCTGCATAGAGGCCAGCTCTCATTACCAGATAGCCCACTGATTTCTTGGAGCAATCCTTCCACCAGTAGACTTCTTTTGCTTCTTAAACCAGAGATCTTTGTGTTTCAATACTATATCTGCATCCTCTTAGTATTTCTGAACTACATTGATTTATGAACTACATAATATTTATGAACTACCTTGGTTGGAATAAAGCCATCTCATTGAGAATTTTCTTTTTAATGCTTTATTATTTATTTTTTACTTTCTATGACACTTGAGTTGAATGTCTTTTCCTTTTCAGTGGGTGATGACCTGAGTTATTATGATTTTAGTACAGACACATGAATAATCAATACTCATTTGTCAAAAACAGGCACTACAAAATTTCTTGTCATTCTACTTTGCCTTCTTTGGATAGTCTGTCTTTGATGATATAAGAAATTTTGTTCAGATCTTTCCTCATATTATTGATTAGAAATGAAAAGGACATTTGTGTACCGTGCAACTCAATAACCCTCAGGAAACCACGTGCTAGGGTTAACACTGGAGTGGAATATATGATAATTCTGGCCATTCCTGCTGTAGAAGAGAGGTGTGGTGGCTTTTATGTGACAGAGAAAAATCATTTGAGGCAATTTATGTTTTAAAGGCAGCTATTGAAAAATATTTTGTTTACGCATTTTTAATAACATCTATTTTCACTTCTTTTAGGTTTTCATAGTCAGTAGCCCATAGGTAATTCATTGCACAATATTCCTAGTTTGATGAACATGTATTATATATTGATTTTCCATAAAAATATGACAGCCAGAAGGACGAGCTGAATGCTGAACTCACTCATAGCTGAGCAGCCAGATCTCTCTAGAAATATGAAACATGATTTGTTCATGTGGATAAGCAAATACAGAAGAATTATTGCCAATTCTAGAGTGCTAAATCTGCAGAAATTATTGTAGCCAGCAATAAAATAATAAGATTTTCTTGAAAAATATTATTAGGTATATATACATTAGTTTTCAAGGGTTATACAGAATATAAACAATCTGAAATAGAAATATCTGTATAATCATTCCAATATATATTCGGAGAAAAATTGCCATTCTAAAAGCTTTTCTAATTTTGAAAGGAAAATGCTGTTCTGAAATGTTGCTTCTCTTCCATTAGATAAGTAAGGAGGAGTTTAGACAACTGCTGCTCCATGTAAGACTGTCCAGGAAGCTTTTGAAAGCAGCATGCCAGCAAAGTAGTAACATTTATAAAAGGAGAGCTCTAGAGAAGGCCTAAAGAGCACCAAGTTAATCTTTCCAGCCAGGAACTTTTCTAAGGCTACGTATTATCTTTTGGCTAGTAGTAATAAAGTAAACACGTCTTTCTTTCGTCTCTTATGCTTAAGAATATTGACAACAGGAGCTCTGGAAAACATAGGAAAGGAGGAGAGTTTCCAAATCAAATTTCATTGTGATAAGTGGATTATGGAACATGAGTTGGAAACTACCATTCCCCAAATCCAAACCTAATTTGTAAACCGTTTACAGAGCCTGCGGTAAGATTTACGTGTATGTTTGACATCATTGAATTGGCTTTGTGTTTGAGCCTAAGGACAAAGATTCCCCAGAGTGTTGTGATGATTGGCGTAAATTCATTCATATAATCTTTCTTCCATTGACTCTCCAAATGACAAGATAAGACCAGTACTTTTCAGTACCACAGCTGAGTTACAGGCTCAGAAATGGGAAAGAAATAAAAAGAAAGAACTAGCTTATTTGTGCCAACAGCTTGTGTTCATCGTGTTTCCTGAAGCTATGGGACTCCTACCTGGTAAATAATATCTAAAGCACGACGTAATTTCGAGGCATTGTAAGGACATAAAGGTGAAGGAGAGCTTAGTAATAACAACAGTGTGGTGATATTGTTCAAATAAAACTTAGAAATTTGCCCTTGATTGGAGGTTCTATCCAATAATCCTTGCCCAAGCCATTTGAAACTTGCCTTCTGTGTTCAACAACTGCACAGAATCTGCTTCCACCTCCAGCACACTGGCTTCGGCGGTATTTCGTGCGTGCCACGTTTTACAGCTTCTGTGTGCTCAGTAAAAGTGGTTACTGCTGACACTGACGCCATTTTGGGTTTCGCTAACATCGCAATCAGCTGGTTTTAGTTCTTGTTCCGGCCCAGCCTCTTCTTAGCCCTTTCTCGTGCTTGAGTTTTTGCGTCTGTCCTTTCCATGCTGGTGTTTTCAAGATCTGTGGCCCTCTCTTTTTCAAATGAAAATTTCATGAGTTCCTATACTCATTTCTGTCACCAATTAGCACTCCCCCCC
>PVKB01007006.1:0-46185 GCA_004027205.1 Ctenodactylus gundi | reverse complement strand
AGGCTCTCACTAAATCCCTAAGTTTCCCAGGCTGGTCTTGAACTTGTAATCCTCCTGCTTTGGTCAGCCTGAGCGCTGAGGTGACAGGCCTGTCCCACTAGTCCCAGCTCCATTTTGTTTTTCAACAAGCTGTTCAAATCTTAGTGAGTTATTTTGAACCTCAGTTTCCTAAAGAGCACAAGTTTGAGCCCAGCCTGGACGATTTGGTGACTTCCAAGACCCTGTCTCAAAAATTAAAATAATATAATATAAAATCAAGGGCTGGCATTGTAGCTCAGTGTGAAGGCCCTGGATTCAAATCCGTATAACATCCCTTCACACACACACACACACACACACACACACACACACACACAGCCAAAGTGGGATTAAATATGTCTAACTGGTAAAGCTGTGGTAGAATCAGACATGAAATTGAGAATTAATCTCTTTGCCTTGGAGAGATCATCATCCAGCAGGAAACCACAGTAAGTTTTCATGGATTCAAGGGGCTGATGACAGGTGGAGTGTGAGAGCCTCCTTGGAAGAGAATTAGAACAAAGAAAGGCAGGGATAGTTCCCCTTTATCTGTGAGTCAGGAAAGCCCCCACAGTGGGCACTGGAACTGGTCTGGGATGATATGAGGTTGGTGCCAAGGTCCTGGGGGGCCCAGGAAGGTATTTACACAGAGCCTTTGGGGATGATACACAAAAGCTGTAATACTAGAACCCTGGGAGGCTGAGACAGGAAGATCCGGTTTGAGCCCAAACTAAGCAATTTAGTAGCTCATGGAGAACCTGTCTCAAAAATTGTAAACATTAGAAAGGGCTGGGGGAGTGGCTTGCCCTGAAAGCCTTGGGTTCAATCCCAGTACCTCAGGGAAAAGCAAACTCACCATGTGTAATATGAGGCTGCTTCACAGTGCGGATGCATGGCTGGCTGACCAGGAAGAGTAACATTGGTAGAATCAAAGCATACCGTCTGTCAGCACACGGGGTGTGAACACTCAGGCCGCGCTTTCATTTACAAAGATCTCATGTGGCCAACAGAGCTTAGTGTTTAAGAAAATCAAAATTTAGGGAGCTGGAGGAATGGCACAGCAGTTAGAGCACTTGCCTTGCAAGAGCAAGGCCCTGAGTTCGATTGCCCAGAATCACATAAGCTGGGCATGGTGGCGCACACCTGTAATCCCAGCACATGGGAGGCTGAGACACGAGGGTTGCTGTGAGTCCAAGGCCAGCCTGGGCCACACTGGTAAGTTCAGGACCAGCCTGGTGAGACCCTGTGTCAGGGGGGGAAAAAAAAAGGAAATCAAATTTTTAAATTTTGCATTGTAAAAGAAAGCCTTGAGCTGGAGCAATAGCTGGGCCTAGCATGTCTGAGGCCCTGGGTTCCCTCCCCACGGGTTAGGGGGATGGAACAGAAAAAGCTACTGAAATTGAGAGCGCTTCTTGAAAAGCAGCCGTTTGCAGCAGTGCCCCTTCTCTGTGGCACTGGTGCCACACCAGCTTGCAGTGGGAGGGTGCCCGCCCTGCGCCGTAGCCATAGCTGTGCCCGGCTCGCTTTGCCGAGGTGAGGCCCTGTGTGGGATGGTCGTTTCTGAGCAACTGTGGCGCTTCAAAAGTGGAAGGAAGGATGGATGCCTGCCAGTGTGGGCTTTTACCTAGAAATTCCCTAGAGAATGCCACGCACTGAGTGGGGCTCGGTGGCACAGACCTGCTGTCTCACATTCTGGGAGGCTGAGGCAGGAGGATCACAACCACAAAGATCAACCCTACCAGTCAAAACCGCAAGACCTTTGTGTGGAGGCGGAGGAGTGTCCTCTTGCAGTTGCAGTCTGTGGCCTCTAGATGGGGCTAAAGTCCTTCCCTGTGTCCCTCCTAGGTCTGGGCTCCTCCCAGGCCGCCCGGGCTCCTCCCCAGAAGAGTTTCCCGGGAAACTGGGGCGGGGTCGCTGGGCACCGTGTACAGGGGCTGCGGGGAGTGCTGCCCCCTTGAGGGTTAGCAGGCAGCCTTTGCTCTCCACAGCGCCGCCTCCTCTGAAGTCAGGGACCACTGGGCTCAGGTGCCACCCTTCCCAGGGCTCAGCCGCACTGCCCGGCCCTGGGTGCCCAGAGTGTGATGAGGGCGAGAATGAGTTGGTCATCACCTCCGCTGCTCCCCAGCACCCCCACCCCTCCGCCTCCGGGTGCCTGCTCTTTGTGAAGTCGGGAAGTGGCAGAGGGCGTGGGCCATGGTTCTGGAGGGAGGGTACTCGGTGGAGCGGCCACCAGGGAAGGGACTTCCTCAGACACCCGTAAGGGAAGACGTTGGATGCCATCCCCAGAAGCTCACACGCACCTCCCAGTCGGTGCCGTGAAGGCTGTCACAGCACACAGCCACAGGTAGCAGCCATAGCAAAATCCGCTGAGAATAGAGCACGTCATACTCCCGGAGCTTAGCGAGGCTGAGCCAGGGCGGTCCCAGGTTTAAGCCCTGTTTCAGCAACTTAAAGACTTGGTAAGGCCCTATCTCAAAAATAAAAATGAAAAAGGGCCTAGGATGTAGCTGAGTGCAAAGGCCCGGAGTTCAGTCTCCAGTACCACCAAAAACAACAAAAAACATGTTGATGCTGTTGCTTGGGAAATATCGTAAGTGGTGTGTGTGGGTGTGTGTGTGTGTGTGTGTGTGGCCTACTTTGTATGGGATACCAAGTTAAATATGAGTGCAAAAACAGATAAGTTCTTGTTACTTTAGAAAAAAATTCAAGTGGACAGATAGCCCCATTTTTTATTATAATATGGTCATACCTAAGAGAATAATATGTGCAGAATATCATGTAAAGTCGTGGAAGGGACCCCAGGCCCCCAGAATTTGGCAGGACTGGCACTGGGGTGGTGGAGTCGGATGGAAGGCTTTCCCAGAGAAGTCCTTCTAACAAAAATTCGCTGTCCAATCCGGTGGCAGAAAGGGGGCTAAGAGGAGCAGGCCCTGTGAACTAGCACCAGGAATGTTCAAGTGAATGGCAGCTTCCTGTGGGCGCCTGGAAGTGAGCAGAGACAGGAAATGTGTAGAGACAGGAAGTAAGCAGAACTGAGGCAGGAGGATTGCCCTGACTCGCAGGCCCTCCGGAGTGAGTTCAGGACCAGCCTGGGCTGTAGAGCGAGACCCTGCCTCAAAGCGGGGGAGGGGGGGGGTGTGGCAAGCAGAGACAGGAACTGAGCAGTTCTGAGATTTCGTTAAAACTTGGGAGGTGTTTGCTTTTGTTGGTTGGCAGTTTTTCCGGGCTGGGGTGAAACCCAGGACCCCTGTGTGCTAGGCCAGCTCCTGGAGCTACACACCCTACACTGAAGTTTGAGTTTCTACTCTGAATGTTCTTATGAGGAGGTCTATGATCTGGGTCTGCCGCTGCCTAGTAACTTCCAGCAGAAAGGCAGGTATGTAAACATGACAGCGCATGTCCTCATCCACCTTAGTCCCGGATCTGGAACGTGTGACTTCTGTTCTTCCCAAAGTCAAAATGACTGTGACCTGGTTTGTCCAGCCTAGTCGTCCCCAGCCCACCCCCAGCATCCCCGGGGCCTCTGTCAACAGCTAATCCAGTGGCCTCGGCTTGCCCTATCCTTGTCGCAAACACTACGTGTTGTCCTTTGGCAGAACAGGAAAGCATCTTGGCCTGCCCTCAGTGCCCAGCACAGAGCCTCACCCGTGGGACAGGCCTGGTACGAGTTTGTTACACTAGGCTGGCTGCTGGGTGATTCTGCCCCTGAGCCAGGTCTCATTGAGGACAGACAGAGGCCTTTCCCACTGCTGCCAGAGCGCCCCTGCATGGTTGTGTGTGGCCACACCTGCTCCACGACCATGAATGTGACCAGTGCTACCGCAGTTGGTATGGAGAGAATATGAATGACTAGTCACTTTTCAGATCATGTAAAGGAATGTTTGCAGTATTTAAAAAGCATGCCGTGTTTCTGGGAATGGAAGCCTTTGATCCACAAGAGCATTTGCTTTTGAAACATGGATACTTCAAATCTAGAAAGAAATTAATCTTTAAATAGGGTGAGCGCTTGCACAGGAAAGCTGATCCCTTTCTAATTGCTATGGGTGGCTGCACCTCGTCCTGTCACTGGCTGTCGAGATGAGGGCTCGCCTCTCTACCTGCCTGATGGGATTACATAGTCACTGGCTTTTTAGAGAAAAGCTGTGAACTCTGGATCTCTGTGAAATGAAGCTGCTCAACCCCTGCTGACAGTGAGGCTCTCTGCACCTGTGTCAGCTCAGAGGCAGGTGACCTCCGGGCCAAGCTGTTCTAAAAGCAGGGTGTCCAACAGTCTCCTGTGATGACGCCAGGGGCCACCCTGTGTGGTGAATGTACTACTTGCATAACTTTTCCCACGGTGATAGTCACGCTTCAGATAGGATGGCAAGCTCACCCTGAGCAAATGCATTTTTATATTCCACTTTATATTTACACGTTTTCTGTACACGTGGTTACCTTTGAGACACCATAGACCTTCCCACAGGATGAAGTCCCTTCCCAGCCCCTTTTTTAGGTTTTGATTTTGACACACAGGGTCTCACCAAGTTGCCCAGTCTGGGCTCAAACTTGTGATCTTCCTATTTCAGCCTCCCAGAGCTCTGGGGTGATAGGTCTGTGCCACCAGGCCTGACATTTTGTGCTTTTAATATTTCCTTTGTACGTGGCAGCCTTAGGGGACCCCCTGTACCCCAGAAGCTCATTTCCAGCTCGTGATTACTTTGTTCTAGGCTACAGCACCATGAGTCCCCAGGAGGACAGCGAGAACCCCCCAGGAAACAACGACCCCCTGTCGGCTGGGGTGGACGTTGGGAGCCACGACGAGGACCTGGACCTGGACACCCCACCTCAGACCGCAGCCCTCCTAAGCCACAAGTTTCACCACTACCGCGCCCACCACCCCACCCTCCACCACAGCCACCACTTACAGGCGGCCGTGACAGTCCACACCGTGGACGCAGAATGCTGACGACCCCTCCCCTCTGGGAGAGGACGGGACCTGGGAGACGCAGCGGCAGGTTCTGGAAAGGAGAGAGCCCTCGTGTTCAGGCCTGGTGCTCGGGGCGGAACTCACATCTCACCTGCGAGTGTGGGAGCCAGGGGACTAGCGCGCGAGCCCGCCGGCTCCGAAGGGACAGGCGGAGGGCAGGTGCCCCGAGCCGGGGCCAGAGGAGCCGGAGGAGGGACTCGCAGCCAGCAGCATCTGGCTGTCCTTAGCTGGAAGACAGGGAGCCACCACCCTCAGTGCCAGGGCCGGGCCACCTGCTGGTGCCGACGTGGACCTGGAAGGGGGACTTCGACTCTGAGGGGTATCCAGCAGCCTCGCTGTGTGGAGCCCCTGTGAGCTCTGAACAGTGCATCTCAGAATTTCTAAGTAAAGGATTATTTTTCTACTATTTATTGAACTTTGCAGATATTCTTGAACTTGGGGTGGGGAGGCCGCAAAGGAAACACCGGAACCTCCACCTCCCGCCAGCCCTGCCAGGCGGGTGCGTGCAGGGTTAGAGGTTCTCTTGATTCAGACCTGGGGACTTTGATTTCACAGTTGGCGCCCCACTGACCCGCGCCATGCCGTAGGGAACAGAGGCATCCTCTTCTCTCCCTTGTGCTCTCCTCTCGTGGAAACGCGCCTTTTTCCCCTTTCCAATGCAATGTTCTTTTCTGTGTTTGACAGAGAACCGGCGGGGCGGGGGGTTCCAAGAGGTTTTCAGAGAAATCCTGCGTTTCTGTAGCATTCATTTCTACGCCTCATGCCGTGCACACTTTACTTAGATTTCCACGAAATCTGATCTTACAACCCCTTCCTCTCAGCTAAGAGAGGGCAGGATTTGTCTTCATAGTGTCATTTTGGGGTTTTGGGGGGTTTTTTTTGCAGTGCCCGGGATAGAGCCCAAGGCTACATCCGAGGCCCATATTTTGGTTTTGATTTTGAGAGCAGGTTTTGCTAAATCACGAAGTTGCCCAGGCTGAGCTTGAACTTGCGATCCTCCTGCCTTGGCCTCCGAGAGTGCTGGGAATATAGGCCTGTGCCACGGGGGCCAGCCCTCCTTTTTTTTTTTTTTTTTAAACAGACTATACATTTTTAAATGTCCCATTTTAACTCTGAGAATATTGAACATGTAAAAGGAAGGCATTGTACAATTGTGAAATTTGGGGTCTTAATTAAAGATTTCTTTTCAAATCATCGTCAAAAGCTGCTGCCTGTTGTCCAAGAAGTTACACACCCCACTATTTTGGTTTCTACCAGGATTCATGAGATCTGGCTGATCTGACTTGGGGCATAGTAGTTGTAGGTAGCATTCTAATGACAGTGATGTATTTTAGATTCACGTTTTGTAACCCGAGTATGTTACCAAGACATTCTTATGCCACGCATGTGGTAGTCTCCATTTATTTGTAGTTGGGGAAAAAATTTGCTGAATAAATGTCTTAATGATAGGATATTATGCTATTAATGTAAAAAAATTGGTTTTCCAGCAATACAGAAAGTAAAGTATATATGTGCTATCCGGAAACCCCTTCGTACTGTGTATAAAATTGCAGTCTAGTGAAATAAAACATACACAATGGACAGTTTGGGCGTGTGCATCGCTGCTTGTGGATGACTCCTTGAGCTTTTAGACAAGATGTATTCAGTTTCTGACCCGGCAGGCTGGTGACCAAGCAGGAAGGAAGGTCTCCTGTCTGTGTCGCATTCGTGCCCCGAATCAAAGGTTCAGTCCTCTGGTCGCCTCCGCTATGCTCAGAAATTGAAAGGTCAGAGGGGATGAAGTGTGACGCATAGGCTCTTGCTCCCTGGTGGTGGCTGGCCTCGGGAGCGTCCCCAAAAGCCTCATGTTTGGGAGTTGACTTGATTGCGGGGTGAGTCCATTGATTTCCTGTGCTGTTGAGAGGTGGGCCCTGATTGGAAGGCATCCCTGGGGCCTGACCCCGAAGAGATGGATCGCTGGGGCTTGATCCAGAAGGGTATGTGCTAGCTCCGCTCTTTTCTCTTGGCTTCCTGTCCCATGACGCCATGGCAGCTTGCCAACGTCATTTGCTTCCACCACTGCCAGCCACCTGAGATTGCAATGAGACCTCCTGAAACTGCCGGCTAAAACAAACCTTTCCTTTCTTTCATTGTGTCAGGTACTGTGGGTCCCAGCAACGAGAAAGTGACCTATGACACCCCCCTTTCCTGAGCGTGTAAGTCTGGGCTGTTAGTCCTTGGCTGCACTGGAAAGAAAGCATGGGTTGTGTTCCCAGGAAGATCCACAGGCTGCAGATGTCTTGTCCCTGCAGGTGAGAGAATCTTTTATATGGGAGCAGGGGGTGGGGTGGGGTGGGGGGGTATGTTTTGCTTTTACTACTAGGGATTAAACCCAAAGCCTTCACATTAAGGTACATTTCCAGCCCTTCTTAAAATTTATTTTGAAACAAAGTCTTGCAAAATTACCTAGATTAGACTTGAACTTGACAACCCTGCTGCCTCAGCCAACTAGAATGCTAGAAGTTAATTTCTTACTTGAGAGAGAGGAAGGATTGGAGCAGAAATTTTTGGTATTGTCAAACAACAGCATAAAGCACTTAGAACTTAAAATCTGCACAGTCAACTAAAATGCAGTAACGGAAATGCATGTGAGTCTTTTGCAGTAATCTTCCTCCTGATGTCTAGAGGGAAGGCACCTGACTAGGAGTATGCATGGGGTTTGTACCGGTGGAATGTGGCATCTGGGTTTGTGAACAGCCAGAAGTCCCACAGCGCCAGATCTGGAGGGTAAGGTGGATGAGGACGTGCTGCGATGGTTTCACGAGCTGCCTTTCTGTCGGGTGGAGCTTGGCAGTGACGGCCACACCTCATAAGGACACTCAGGAAGAGGATTCCAGAATGGATCAGGAAAATGGCAGGAAGGACGGGACGCGCGAACGGGAGCCAGGAGGGGACTTCCAGGAGGAGTCAGGGTAACGTGCCTAGTTCTGCAGCCGATTCTCTAATGGGAGCGTTCGCCTGTGCATGGCTTAGTTTACACGTCTTTGCCTGTATGTTCTCTTCCACTCTTATTTTTTGTTTGTTTGAGACAGAGTCTCACGCTGTAGTCCAGGCTGGCCTCAACCTCACAGCAATCCTCCTGCCTCAGCCTCCCTCCCGAGTGCAGAGGTGAGCACGGCCATGCCCAGCTGCTTTGTGGTGCTGGGGGATTGAACTGGGGCCTGGCGCGTTCCAGGCCTGCTCTCTACGCACTGAGCTGCACCCCCACCCCCTTGTCCGGCTCACGCAGGACCTCTCACAGCCAGGTGTCCTGAGACGAGGGACCCTGCCCCTTGCCCATCGCCCCACCCACCTTCAGAAGGGGCATTACCCCCTCTGCAGGGCACAAGGCACGGTGCCCTCTCCTTGAGGGCCTTTATGCTTTTTGAAAAAATTAAATATTTAAGCTGGGCCTGGCGGCACATGCCTGTAGTCTTTACACTCTGGGAGGCTGAGCCAGTAAGATACCAAGTCCCAGCCTAGGACACTTAGCAACCTGATGAGACGGTTTCAAAAATTTAAAACGGAAGGGGGGGGGGGTAGCTCATTTCAAAGACCACAAAGCAAAATTATCTAAAATGTCAACTATATCCATAGCTAAGTGGCCACAAGCTAGTAAAGTCACAGAAATCAACTGAAGCCGGGACGCAGCCACCGGGATCCCTGGACTGCGCACTCAGCCAGCCAGGCACCCAGGCGGCGTATTTCGCTAACAGTCAGCACAATGTTATAGGTTTGGGGGTTTCTCTATTATCTCCATCATAGAAATCCTCGAGGGGCCGGGGGCGTAGCTCAGCGTTTAAAGCATTGCCTCGCAGGCTCAAGGCCCTGGGTTCAATTCCCCAGCACTGCCTGTGCTGGGTGTGGTGGTGCGTGCCCATAACCTCAGCACTCAGAGGCTGAGGCAGTATTTCTGTGTGATGGAGGCCCACCTGGGCTACAGAATGAGTTCAGGACCAGCCTGGGCTACAAAACAACACCCCGTCTCAAACAATAATAACAAAATAAAAATCCTTAGCAACTTAATAAAACACATTGTTTCAGGACATAGGCTTTGAAAGAACAGCCTGTGTTTTATTATGACAAGATGTATAATATGTTTGCGCATCTGAGTCTGACTGGCCAAGTGAGTGGCAGCTCCATGTCCTTGGGGCTTTCAGCAGCCTGTCGTGGTGGAGCTGCCTGGGAGCCAGGGCTTCCAGATCCCACTTCTCCTAACGCTTCTTGTGTTTCTTTCACACCATTCCCATTCTATTTTGGGTGCTGCTTAATTACAGTGTTTTATGTAATACTATACCCACCAGGATCACTGGCTCAGTTCTTACTGTAGGCCCAGGGCTTTGGGAAAGAAAATAATCATGGAACAAGACACATGGCTCCCTCCAAAGGTAGGTTCTGACCTTCAGGGTTCCTTGGCCATCCTGTGTCCCAACCCCATGGGTCCTCTATAAACATTCTTTGTTTTTTTCTTTCTTTTTCAATGCTAGAGATTGAGCTTGGGGCCTGAACCAAGCTATATCTTCAGGGTTGGTTTTTATTTTTTCTGTTTTGTTTTGTTTGTTTTGTAGAGAAGGTCTCATTAATTTGTTACTCATGCTGGACTTTAACTTGCAGTCTTTCTACCTCAGCCTCCCAGAGTGCTGGGATTATAGACATGAGCCACCACACGCAACAGCACATTCTCTTTAAAACCTTTCCACCTCCTCTTGTACTTGTCAGCTTTCCGTCACTATAGCAGAATATCTGAGGCCGTCAGTTCATAAGAGAAAAGGTGTGTGCAGCTCACAGGTGTGAAGGTCCCTGTCTTGTAACCAGCCGGCCTGGGGGCGTGACCGTGGCAGGAAGTGCAGGGGTGCAGGGCAGCGGGAACCGCTCACCTACTGGCTAGGGAGCGGAAGACAGGAAGAGGGTGGCGTCTCCTTGGGGGCTGCATCTTTGCTTCCTCCCTCTGCAGAACCCACGTGCCTTGGCTCTGACAGTCACCTCCACTGGACAGGAAGGTGCTACCCAAACCTGAAAGGAGCTCTCCTGGAGGCCCACCGAGGCACCTCATGGCGGGCAGTGACAGATCCAGGTGTGTGTCGGCCCCTCCACTCACAGAGGAACGTACTGAGCCGCTGGTTCTACTGCTAGTGGGTCCCGAGCTGCAAAGGACGGGGTGTCCCGTGACACGGAGAGGCACAATAAACAGGGATTAACTGAGCCACCCAGAGAGCTGGAGTCAAGAAGGGGGAGGACCGGGGGAAGGAAACCAGGCACACAGGCCCTGGACACAGAGAGAAAGTGGCCAGTGGCATAGTGACAGGTGCCAGGGCTGGAGGGCACAGGGCTGCTGGGTGACTCGGGCACCCTGTCTCCCCAGGCTTTGCTGCACTTTGGTAACCGTGAGCCCTGGATAACAGAGGTCCTCTCAGGAAGTCCAGGAGCAGAACCAGATCCAATGGGTCAGGACAGAGACAAGGGAAGGACAGCAGAGACCGGTGAGGCTGCAATGCCAGAGCCGGAGAAATCCCAGGAGTCTCGGGAAGCCACTGGGCTTCCTGTAAGACCGGAGGGACATCGCTGCAATGCTCTTTGAGCGTCCGGGAACAACACGGCCTTCCGGGGCTCAGGAACAGATGGCAGCAGCCTGAGGGGACATGCCCTTGGCTCTCCTCCCGACAATTGTCCCTCCCTGCCGCCACCCTGGCCCACCTTGCTCACCGGCGCTCTGCTCGCTAGCATACATCCTCACAGATAATGGCTGAGTGGATGCTTTTTTTCCTTACTAGAATTTAAAATGCATTTAAAAAGAAAAATGAAACACTAAAATGGGGTCATTTCATCGTATAACACCCATGCAACCTACATGCCATATACACTCCACTGGAAATTAGATTAAAGACAATAAAAAATTCCAGACACCTAAAGGGATTGAAAGAAGTTTACCTGGAATTGGAAAAAAAGAAGCAGAAGAGACCAGAGTGACCTAATTTACTCAAATGTCCCATAAGCACATCCAAATCAACCTGCAACTGCGAAACCAGCAGTGCTTCCTTGGAGTAAGAAAGAATTTCTTCAGCAGAGCCAAAATCATAGCCAAGGGTGGGTGTCATTGAAAATTTGTGAAAATCAGCCCCCCAATTTTTCTTACTTGCAAAAAACAAAGGGATTGAGAGAAGAGAGTGTGTATTTCGACCTACACTGAAAGGTAAGCAGAGAAGAAACTGACTCCGTGAGAAGTTGGGCTGACAAAGCCTCTTCAGTGAAGAGAAACCACAAACAGTACATGTATGAAAAACAAATCACTTGTCTTTAGTGACGTGTAAATCGAGGCAATACTTTTCTCCCAGAGCAGGGCCAAAATTTTGCAGTTTTCTGACCCTCCAGACATGCGCGGGAGGACACAGACCCAAGTGGACACTTGGGCAAAGGGATTGGAGTTGAAGCGTGCTGTGGACACTGGCGGCCGGCCACGCTTCACCCTGTTCTGGAGACACTCGGGGTGTGCACCACAGAGCTTGGTGAGTACCGCAGCGTGGGCAGGCCTGGGAACCATCTTAGCAGTGACAAAAATAGAGAATACCTATGTTATGAAAAACACAGCAGTGTATTTTTAAAAATAAGGATGTTTCCCCTCTATCACAAACGTGGTGATATGTACACAGGATCACTGCTAAGTTAAGAAAGGGTGAGCTAGAAATATGCATGATGTGACCTGAGGTGTGAGTGAAAAACACGTGATTTTTAAATTTCAGATTCTTCTTTTTACAGTTAAGACACACGGCCATGAATCGGCCTTAAGATCCTCCTCTTGTCTACAGCCACACCACCCTGAACGCACCCAGTCTCCCCAGATCTTGGAAGCTAATCAGGGTCAGGCCTGGTGAGTGCTGGGGTGGGGAAATCCTCCTCCTGTCCTCAAGCACGCTCATCCGTCATGCCGGGCACCGCCGGAGGCAGCTCTGGAGGCCCAGTCCTCCTTCCTGAGTATCCTTAATGGTGCTGCGGTGGCCGCCTTGAGGTCCTGAATCCATTCAAAACATTGACTTTTCCTGGCCACTTGACTTTGAGGAAGAGCCAGAGGTCACTTGGCACCCCATCCGGTGACTCAGGTGGATGAGGACACCCTGCTGTGTTTTTAAGCTGCCTTTCTGTTAGATGCGCTGGGTGGCAGCGGTCACTGCATGTTTGGTCATGCCCCATGAAGACCCCCAGGATAGAGGACTCCAGAGCTGCCCCAGAGCATGGCAAGAGCTATGCCAAGTGTGCACAGAGTCTGGGGAGGATTTACAAAAGGATTCCTAGTAGTATGTCTTACTAAAATGCATTTTTTAAAAAGAATTTGAATATTCAGCATATTTTCCATTCACCCCACACCTCATATTTAAAAATACACAATGAACAAAATTCCAGTCAGCCCTCCACACACACTGCGTTCTCAAGTTCAACCAAGCAGATCTAAAAATATTGGATATAGGCATTTTGTAGAAATGGTGGGTGTCAGGGGGTAGGAGAGGGGTAGCCAGCCAAAGGGTTGGGGGATCATAATGTCAATGCAATGCACACACTCACACGACACTCAGGCACAATGGAATCATTGGATATCACACTCGCACACGTTAATAAGAATGGGGAAAATATTCAAAAACTGTTGTCTGTGCAACATAAATAACCTGTTTTTGCCATTATACCCTGAACAGTACACACTGTAACCATGACTTATATACGATTACCTTGTATTAAGTATTGTAACCTTTAAAGTATATGGGGGATGTAATAGGCCAACAGGGTACCATTTTTTTTTTTGAAGCAGGGTGTCACTGTGTAGTCCAGGCTCATCCTGACTCACTGTGTAGCCCAAACTGCCTATGGCAGTCCTCCTGCCTCAGCCCCCTGAGTGCTGTGGTTACCAGTGTGCACCACCACACCCAGTTAGGGCTTGTGTGGTGCTGATGAGTCAGGACCTGCGCTCCATCCCCTACTAGAAGGGACAGAGGCACCTGTAGATATGAGCCCTAGAGTCAGTCCCCTGCATCCCACAGGCCGGCCCGCCATGTTGTTTCAAGGAACTTGTCTGTGTGTGCAAATGCCCAAAGGACAAAAACCACAAGGATCAGGCCAGCGCAACTCAGCGCTCGCCACCAGTTGGGTGAGGGGGGCAGAAACAGCCGAGGACATGAGACATCTTGTCTGTCATGCTTGAGTGTTTTTACAATGCAATCATACATTGTTTATATCATTAAAATAATTCAAATTTTAAAGTTAAATGACATTACAGAAAGGCAGGCACCACATGCCCTCATTCACATGCAGAATTTTATTCTATTTTTGGGGGGTTCTAGGGATCAACCCCAGGGCCTCCACACTGAGCTATGGCCCTGGCCCACTGTTTGATTTTTTATTTTGAGACAGGCTCTTTGTAATTTGCTAAATTGGCCAGACTGGGCTCAAACTTGGCAGTTCTCCTACCTCAGCCTCCCAAAGGGTGAGATTATAGGACTGTGCCATCAGGCCCAGCAAAAAAAATTTAAAAATAAAATGAAAATTTACAAGCAGAATTAACTGCATTGCAGCAGGACCCTACTTGGCTGGAAGAAGGGGAGGACCGATGATCACACAGCCTCACAGAAGACCCCTTTGGAAACCGGGCTAAGGACCCACGAACGTTCTCGGAGCAGGACCCTAGAGAACGTGCTGGAATGGAGCGTGTGCAGTGAAAATGGTAAGTGGCACTTTCTCCTGAGGGACAGCGTGACTGGCAGAGGAGACCCTGGGTGGAGCATGGTGGGAGTCAGGGCTGCCTGTTACCCCTTGTTAAAACTGTCACTTGCTTGTTTTGGTACAGGTACACTGAACCTCCTGGTCAGCAGGAGCTCCCAGTGCCAGGTCTCGGGTGTCCCGAAGATCCGTCTTGCCCCAAAGCATGTGCACAGTCCCTTGTCAGACACACTCCTGTGAGAATCCCCATCTCTGCCATCCCACTGCGATGGGTCTGCGGCCAAGGCCCCGGAGGGTGGCCATACACCAGCCTGTGGCCTGAGCTGGAGACCCAACAGAGGAGAAGCCGGTAGCCAGAGGAGAGGATGGCCACCCAGCTCCTAGGTGGACGCTGAGCTGAGCAGGTGAACGGGACAGGGGCCTGGTGTGGGCTCTGCATGTGGGCAAGGTCACAGAAACCAAGGGAGTGGGCGAGGACACTTGCAGGACGAAGGCCTCAGAGCTGCAGTCCTCTGTTGGCCTTTTCAGATGGAGCTGATCCTTCTGTCTTACAGAACTTGGTTGCCAGTGCAATGTGGGGTTCAGCAAAGACCGCACCTGTGCGGGGTTGAGGGATAGGCAGGGATTCCCACTGGGGTCAGAATTTCCAGCTGCATTAACTGTAAGATTTAAAGTACCAACTCCGGGGATGTTAGGAGGAGTAGATGAATCCGAGCGCTGTCTGGCATTAGGTCGCAGTCGATGAGTGCTGCCGGAAGTAGTGGCAGGTGCTTCTGCGAGCCACCCCTAGCTCGGTGTCCCTTGCTGCGTCCCCCAGAAGAGCAGGCAGAGGGGGAGACAGAACAGTCTGGTGTTCATTCCGCCTGGCCAGATCTCTGAGAGAGGATGCAGTGGCTGCCTCTGGAGGTGGCTCACTGGTCCCCGAAGGCAGGCAGCCTGGAGAACAAAGTCCAGCTGTGCTGCGGCTGCTCCCGCCATCCCTCACGGTCATGGTCAGTGTCCCCCGTGTAGGAAGGGGACCGTTCCTAGGGCACTGTGCTCGTCACTGGCTCCACCCACGGACAAGTTCATGGCTGACTGCGCTGGGAGGAGGGGGACTGGCTGGCAGGGTCACTGCAGGAGTGCAGTGTCCAGCCCCTGTCTCATTTTTATATCAAGCTGGGAAATCAAACCCAGGGCCTCGCACGTCTCAGCAAGTGCTCTGTGCCCTGATCTCTGTCCCAGCCATAGTGTTTATTCTTGATTTCAGGACAGGGTCTCACCAAGGGGTGAGAAGCAACTTGTGATCGTCCTTCCTCAGCCTCCCCTGGTGGCTCCTTTTTACTGTCTTAATTATTTGTTGCTTGGACAGAATATCTGTCATCCACAACATAAGGAAGGAAAGACTTATTTTAGCTCACAGTTTCAGAAGGTCTCACACATGGGTGGGGCGACAATGGAAGCACATGACAGAGGTCTAGTTAGAGAATAGCTCTTTGCAGCCTGCAGACAAAGCTGCGGGAGTCAGGAGCCAGCCGGACTGTGTGGACACTCGGGCAGGGCCAGAGCCTTCCAGGAAGAAGCTGTAACAATGTTTTTTCTCCCTTCCTTTTATTTAGCTCAAGCTGCCAGCTGGACCCCATTGCCAACATGGGTGCCCCTCCCTTACTTTCTGGCCCACCAGTCAACAACACACACCTGAAAGCTCTGCCCTGGGCCTCCCCAGTCTCAACAAGCTGACACAATCCCTCAGTTCAAGCCCAAGCATCAGCCTCTTCCAGCAGGGCCCGACTTGGCAAGAGTGCCGGGTTCCACATTTATCCCACAGCATCCAAATATGGCAAATAGGCGAGGCTTTTGGGAGACCCTCCAGATCCAAACCCTAACTCCCACTAAAACTAACAACTATGGAAAGGCTAGGGTGTTTATCATCGTGTCGTCTTGTTTTCAAAAGTAAAAAATCAGAAATGAGAAAACCCCAAAGAACTGACTAAAGAGATTGCCATGCATCAGAATACCTTCCAGTCGTGAAAAAAAAATGTTTAAGTGTATATGCTTACTTGGGAAATGTACAAAATGTACATTTCGAAAAGAATAAAAAACTTATACATGTAATGTCAAAGTTATATATGGAAAGAAAGTAGTTTGCATAGGCAAATGAGTGAAATGCTTATGCAAATGTTCCAAGTGGATTTTTGAATGTTGTGAATGTTATAGATATTCAAATTTTCCCTGCGTTTCTTCATTTTCTATACTTTTAGCAATGATGGTTACTTCCTCAGTTTAAAAAAAAGTTGCTCTGCAAAGCTCTTTGGGCACATACTGGATTATCCAGCGAGCTAGACACCTTGCATAGAGAGTGACTCTGGACTCTACTGTGAATGCCCCACTATGTGGCACCAGGGCTTTCAGTGGGCACAGTGAAGTAAAAATGGCTCCCATGCAACACCTCCGTGCGCCGATTCCCTGAGCTGAATGTAATCCCTGGGGGTCCCAAACATATAAAGTAGTAATTACGGGGCAGGCCTGCCTCATCCCCTGGCTTCATGAGCCGTTCCCTGGTCATCCTTATAAACGAATCTTGAGCTCAGAGACTCGAGCTAGGCCAGGCAGACTGCACTTCCTCAATCTTCGGAGACTGAAGTGTGTCCTGCCTCAGGTGTGCATGGATGCCGGGACTGCGGGGCAGCCAGGCAGGGTTCTGCCTCAGCAACCCAGCCGTGGAGAGAAGTCATCTTCAGGGGAGACAGCGTGGCTGGTGTAGAGAGACTCGAAGCAGTGGGAGCACTGAGGTACTGGTGAGTCCCCATGACTCACATGGCCTCCCTCCCTCCTTCCGGGGCCCTGAAGCTCTACCCTGAAATTCTGGGATACCCACAGGATTACAAGAATTTCCCCCTTTAGCCACATCTAGTGGCTCAGGGCTATAATCTCTGGGAGGCTGAGGCAGGAAGAAGGCAAATTTGAGTGGAACGACAGTGACTGAGCAAGAACCTCTATCAAAATCAAAACTAAAAAAAGGCTGGGGATGTAGCTCAGTGTAAAAGCCCAGACTCCATCCTCAGAAAGCAGACAAAAATAAAAACATAAATAAATTAAAAATTACCTTTCTCTGCTTAATCTGAATCACCCTAGTGTTTGTTTTTCTTGAAGGCAGAAGATCTAATAGCCCAAGTACCTTGAGAAGGAGAGGCTAGAGCCGGGCCTGTCGAGCGAGCAGATCTCCGGGGTGACAGACAAGCCTTCTAGCTGGCTGGACAATTCACTGTGTGTCCAAAATCACACTGCCGAAGGTCAGTTGGAGGGCACCAATCTCTGAGGACTGGGACTGCGTGTCCCAGCTCAGTGCTCCTTGCCCATGTCCACCTGGGGGCACGCAGGTGGTGCTGGGAAAAGCTGCTGACCGCCTACCCTGCCAGAGGCTGGGGCAGGGACCGTGGTGCCATTCCTCTCCAGGCCTCCTAGTCCCGGTTAATTGTCAGGAAGAGAGGCCCGGGTTGTTGAAGAGCCTTTTCTAAACCCCTTTCTGTTTCTTTTCATAGGAGAAATACTGACTGTAGGTGGCCTGGGAAATGTCACCTTTGGCTCAGAGTGCTCTAATCCCATTGGCATGCAGAGTTCCTCCCAGGGGAAGGTTACCTAGCTGAAAACCACTCCTTCTTTGCTGAGGGCTGAGAGCTTCACTGGAAAGTACAGAAAGTTCCTCATCAAAACAGAGGAACGCGAATTGATGTATAAACATAATCCAGTGACACGTCCTGGGATTTATGGTCCTCTGCTGGGGTGTCTGAGGTGACCAGGCCGTGCAGATCCCACGGCCCGCTGTGCTGTAAACCTGACAGTGAGCTACTGTGGGGATCTGCACAGTCACATCCGCGGAGCTGGGTTTCCCGGGCGATGGCACGACGTATGCGTGGTACATAAACAGGGACATTGTGAGAGTCTGGGTGTTTTCAAAGGGATGAAATCAGGTCGTGATGCTGACGTTTGCAAGAGCTCCGAAGCCCTGCTTTGGAAATGGGGACATGCTCTTCCAAGTTGAGAAGCCATTTCCCAGCGTCACTGCAGGCTGCGTCGTGTGAGTTCTGAACAAGTGGCGTGACCTACCAAATTCAAAGGTGCTGGGAATGGAGGCTGGGCTGCCTTCAGGGGCCAGTGCTGGGCACTGCTGGGTGGCCGGATGCTCTTGCAGACTTCGGCTCTTCAATTCCATCAAGAGCTTTAGAAACTGGGAAGGCCCAGAGCAGGAACGCGGGGCCTGTGAATCGCAGCCACGCACAAACTTAACCCCGCTCGGTTCTGACTCTTTGGGAAACAGACTCGTCATTTTTGCTGACCAGCTGAGGGTTAATACTCACGTTCTTCCTTACCAGGCACACAGCACAGGGGACGTGGGGGTGGGCAGTGAGGACACCGAGGCACAGAGCCTTCCGGGATTGTGTCCCACGTCACCTCATCACAGAATGGTGTGAGACGCCCTAGAACCTGGGTCTGTGGTCTTCCCCTGGTCTCTCGCCTCTCAGAAATAAGACAGTTCAGAGGCCAGACAGGGCAAAACCACTCTCCGCCGAAGGTCGACAGTGGTCTCCAAAGGGCATCATCCCCGGTGTATTTAGAATTTAATCAAAATTCTGGCTGGAGGAATGGCTTAGAGGTTAAAGTGCTTGCCTGGCTAATGCTATATCAAGCGCTAAGTGCCCAAGTTCCATTCCCCAGCACCACATAAGCCAGGCGTTGTGGCACGAGTGGAATACCTGTACTTGGGAGGCTGAGACACGATTGTCATGAGTTCAAGGCCAGCCTGGGCTCCAGACAGAGCAAGACGCTGTCAACGCTGTCTCAAAAAAAGTAAAGTTCTTCAGTATTTCATAGTGCCCACAAAGTATGTAAATACTTGTAACATTCTAGTTGTTTCGCTTCAGAAAAAATATCCAAAAATATTGTGATAAAATATCCAAAATTAGCAAAAAAAATTAATAGAATTTATTCAGAATTCTTTTTCATTCATGGAATCAAAAAAATACAATAAAGTAGTAGAGAACTGTGCCGGTCAGCCTGGCATTGCCACACCGGACCTGGAGCCAGCCTCCAGGCCTCGCGGCCATCCTCTGGTCATGTCATTGGCAGTGATGGGAACGGGGACTATTTTCCCAGCATCCGCCTATTCCCTTTGAGAAGTCATTTCCCCAAATCAAACTCTTGTTTTAACTCAGTAATTTTGGCATTGATGGGAACATTAATATTTAAGGGACGCTCGATGCCTGGCTAGTAATGACTACAGGTGCCATATTAACTGGCTGAGCCTACAGGCCCGTGCAGGGAGGAGTCGTGACCCCAGGGCGGGCGTTCCCGGGAGCCTGGCAGGACACTTCTGCAGAAGGAAATTGGTCTTTCTGAGACTCTCTACGGTTCTTGCCTCCCATGTTCCTCTTCCATGTGGATTAAAAATTTAAATAAGTTTGCTGGAGGCCCGTCTGGCAGTCACCGTGCCTGTTCGGAGGAGTGCATCCTCACAGCGTGCCGCCCTCTCTGAAGCGGAAAGAATGTGGAAGGGAAGAAACGCGGCTCTGGCACAGGGTGAGGAAGTTCCCCGTGACTCCAGCAAATGTGAGACCGCCCGAGCGCCTAGCGGGCACACGCTGGGGAACAGACGGGACTCCAAGTCTCAGCATGGTGCCCTCGCCCATGCTGCATTAGCTGCTGCAGATCCGGCAGGCAGAGCAGCTGCTGGACCTTGGCAGCTCCCCAAAATCTCTACTTGCCAAGGGTAAAGTCAAGGTGAAAGTGTCCATTTCCCCAGCCCTTAGTCTCTGTGAAATTCCCAGGGGTAGAGCTGAGTCGTTGCTTTATGGTTTACATGGTATGTAAAGGAGATTGCATGATCGGCTTCCTTCCTTCCTTCCTTCCTTCCTTCCTTCCTTCCTTCCTTCCTTCCTTCCTTCCTGGAGAGTAAACCCAAAGTCCAAAGCCTTCACACTGAGCTATATTCCTAGCCTTTCTCGCCCCCACCCCCTCTCTTGAGGTAGGGTCTCGCTAAATTGCTCAGGCTGGGGTTGAACTCACAATCCTCCTGCCTCAGCTTCCAAGAGTGCTGGGGTGACAGGTGTGTACCACCATGGCTGGCTTATATGGCTTCTGGGTAATCTATGTCATACTTATCAAGGGAACAAGAAGAGTTGTTCCCTGGTGGTGGACTCTGTGGGAACATGGCGCCATTGGCGTTCTTGCTGCCCCTGTGTGTGAGCTCCTCCCATGTGAGTCAGGCCAGTCACCGTGGACAGTGGCCGGAACACTAGTATATACAACCGGTGCTCTCCCTCCCGCTGGTGCCTGGACACTGGACTTAGCTGCCTCATTCGGTTGGCTAGATAAGAATCACCCTGTGAGTATTCCTGGAATGCAGAGTCCTGGGGCCCACACTTGAGGATTCTGACTCCATAGGCCAGTGTGGAGACAAGGACGCTGCATTCCTCCACGTCTGTGGGACCCACTCTGATGTGAGAGGTGTGTAAAAGCCAGCGTCCACAGTGTCCAGCTCTTCGGCAGGCTCCTGGTCTCTGGCCACGGCTGACAGGGTGGGCAGTAAAGGATTGTGCCAAGCATCTCCTTTAGCGACCAGCATATAGAAATGTGTAGCATTTACTTGTACTGCGTTCCTTTGAAACAGAAGTCATCCATGGACGTGAGCGTGGCCACCTTGAAAGCATCATTCCTTCTGCAAATTAACTGGCCTCCGGCCCACCATGACCTGCTCAGGCAATGGGACGGCCATCCACACCCCGAGCTCCCTGTAAGGACGAGCCTGGCTTGGGAGCCAGGGACCTGGGGCAGACGCTGCCTCTACCCATGAGGATACATGGACTGTAAGGGGCACCTTCCCGCTCAGGGCTTGACGCCCAGCGAGCACGGCAAAAAGGAGGAGAGGCTGGATGTGGGGGCTCCGGCCTGCCACTCCAGCACCCTGGGAAGTTGAGGCAGTAAGACTCCCAAGTTCAGGCCCTGCTTGTGCAACTTAGTGAGTCCGTGTCTAAAAATAAAAAGAAAAATAGGTTGTGGCAGCTAGAGGGATGGCTCAGCGGTCAGAGCACTTGCCTAGCGCTTCAAAAAGAGGCTACAGGCTGAAGGCTAGGGTGATAAATTTTAAGGAGATGCTATCCCCTGCACTAACTGTCTATGATAGATTGCTACATCACCTCCCCAATCTGTCTCAATGTCTAATTAGGCCAGAGCTGCCCAGCCCCCTGCCCAAAGACACAAAGCCTTCATTCTCGACCTCTCTGCCAAGAGCTGGACCAGGCTTTGGCTAGTGAGAGGGGCTGAAATGTGCTTCGACCACTGAAAGAGAAGGACCATGTCTGTGACATGGACACAGAACGTCCCCAGAGCCTCCTGCGGTGGATGTTGTGGGGCGTCTATGGATTTCATGTGCTGTTGGGCAGTGGGGCCGGGCCAAAGGGGTGGGTCTCAGGGTGCGGAGACTACTGAGAGCCTGGCAGATTACTGAGAGTGTGGGCAGTCACTGGGGGTGCGGCCTGGCAGGGAGTCCTCCCGCCCCAGCGGCTCCCCAAGCCCTGACCCTTCCTCCGGTGGTGCTGTGAGCTGCTGTTCTCCGCCTGTCCCTTTGCCCCGTGGCCAGCTGCCCATGAATGGACTGAGACCTCTGGAAACTGTGAGCTGAGATAACCCTCCCCTCCCATAAGCTGTGGGTGCTGGGTGTCGCCTCAGCCAAAGGACAGTGATGAGGACGCTTCTCTTCCCGCGTTTTCTCTCTCTTGGCTCCTGGAGTGTAGATGAGGGGGCTTGACGTGAGCAGCTATTCTGGGCTGTAGCCCTGCAGAGGCTGTTGTGGATAAGAGTCCAGGTGCTTGGAGCTGGAGGAATGGCTTCGTGAGTTATAGACCACGTAGGCAAGCACCAATTACCCTAGTTCGATTCCCCAGCTCCACATGAGCAGGGTTTGGTGGCACACGCCTGTCATCCCAGCACTCTGGAGGCTGAGACAGGACGTTTACTGTGAGTCCGAGGCCAGCCTGGGCTCCGCCTGGAGTTCAGGACCAGCCTGGGCTGCAGAGTGAGACCCTGCCTCAAAAAGAAAAAAGACAAGAGTCTAGGTTCGGGACAACCTCAGAGGTCGCCTTATTTTATTCTGGGCTGCCTCCGCAGACTGGTGTGTCACAGAGAAATGAGTCTCAGGCCCTTAGGAGCCGCTGGTATTGAGGCTGTTCCTGCCGCAGACCGCGGATCTAATCCTCACCAGCTCGCCGTCTGTCTCCTGTTCCGTGATGGATTTGAGGCTTAAAACCTCAGGGAAAAAATTAGCCCTGAAGCTGAGCATGTTGCCGGGAGTGTGGTGGACCCGCCACCCCTCCTGGCCCAGGGTCTCCTCACCACAGCTGTTAGGCACCTGGGTGGCTGCGATGTCACTTACGGTTATCGCCCAGTGTCCTCCAGTCGTCCTCATTACCGTTCCCACCACATCGGGCCATTCAGGCCTGCGCACATTTCCAGCCCCACCACTAAATGTGGAAACGAATCTGAAGCGGGGGCGTGGAAACCCATCGTTTTTACACATACCACAGGAAGTCGGTTTTTAGAAAATCGTCTCAAATAACTTAACATGTGCGGAAATCAAAAGGTGTGCATAATCCGGCAGGGGAGGCCGGCGGCAGATGGGCTCTGCAGACGGGAGCGCTGGTGTCCCGGGATCAGCAGCGGAATAGCAACAGCCACTGCACGGAGCTGTGGAGACAGCAACCGGAGCTGGTTAGGAGCCTCTCTGGGGACCACCAAGGAACCAGGCCGCTGCTGGGGGATGGGGTGACCTTACTCAGGATTCAGAGCCCCGAAGTCCCGCCCCTCCTGCAGCCTGGGGATGGGGCCAGAGCCTCATTTGGTGGACAGGGGCCTCCCTAGCCTGGTGGGTCTGTTCTGGGTCCTGGAAATCTGTGCGGCTCTCACGTGGGGCCTCCTCGCTACCCGCGTGGGGACTGTCCCAGTCCCTTCCCTTCTCCGCCCGGGCCAACCCACACACTCCAGTGAGACCTTCCACTGCCCCGATGCCCTAAGCAGCCATCTGTGGGTTTTTCTTGGGAGATTAAGAGAAAGTGACTGAGGGGAGGCTGGCTCTTCTCCATTTACTCTTTCAGCCTCGACTTTTTTTTTTTTTTTGCATTGAAACACAATCAAACCTTTCTTTTTTAAAAAACAGTGAGCCCAGTGACAGGCCTGTCATGTCAGCACTCTGGGTGGTGGGGGGGGGGGGTGGCGCTGAGGCAGGAGGATCACGAGCTCGATCCCCACGGGGCCACTTAGTCACTTAAGGCGACCCTGTCTCGGGGTCAAAAACATAGGAAAGAAAGGGCTGGGGATGTGAAGGCACTGGGTGTGATCCCTGGTACCACCAAGAAAGAAAGAGAGGGAAGGGAGGGAGGGAGGGAAAACCAAAAAGAACCATTCTTGGACCCCACGTTCCCCCTCAAGCACCTGGCCAGGGCCACCCTGCCGGACCTGCGCTCGTGGGACACTGTCCTGGCAAACCGACTCCTCCAGCGGCCCTCAGCTACCCCTTTCTCTTCCACAGAAACTGCCCTCGCCAAGGCTGTCACTTCCCAACACAGGGAACATTTTTCTGTCCTGGCTTTTCTTCCTCTCCGCAGGCGCGCAGCTGCTGGACACTCCTGCTCAGGGTCCCGCCGTGGTGCGTCTCAAGACTGAAGCGTCTGCCTCCTACCGCCCTGGGGCTCCTGGTGGGGTTTTCCTGACGTTTCACATTTAAGCTCTAGTAACTGGTAAGGGTCCCTGTTTTCTTCTTTCTTATCTTTTTGTGTGTTGGTGCGTGGGGGTGGAGGTGGCGGGGTGTCAGGGTAAGAGATGCTTAGGTAGAGCATGGGGCCTTCACGCTGAGCTATAGCCCTAGCTAAGTTTTTTGATTTTGAGACAGGATCTCATTAGGTGGCTGAGCTCGAAATTATGATCTTCCTGTCTCAGCCTCCCAGAGCTCTTGGGTGACAGGCCTAGACCGCCAGGGTCAGTAGGACCTCATTTCCAAAGGAAAGTGTAACCTCCGAAGAATGGACAGACCTTGTCTTGTGCTGCTGGTCAGCCAGGGCCAAACTGGGGAGGACAGTGGTGCTTCGTCCCCTCCTGAGGAGGAGGCAAGGGGCTCGCTCCCTCCCCCCAGGCTAAGCAGTCGGTTGCCAGAGAGACACTCGGGCTGGTGCTTTGACACGTGACCCTGGCCTCTTCTTCCCCACCCCGCCTTTGCTACCTCATCTTTGGGCTCTGACCAGAAACAAGCACAAGATTGTGGAGGGCCTGGCGAGGTCCCCGGACAGTGTGACAGGGTCTGGTAATGAGAGGCCGTTGGGAGGGCGGCCAGCAGAGAGCAGGGAGGGCAGGGAAGTGGTTAAGCAAACCTGGTACCAGGGTGGGGCGGTCCCTTCAGGTCACCCAGACCCCGTGGGGATGGGATCACATCAGAGCTATTCAAAGCCGAGGGTGTGTCTCAACAGTTAGAGTGCTGGCCTAGCAGCTGCACAAGGTTCTGGGTTCGATTCCCCAGTACCACATAATATCTGGGTGCTGGTGGTACATACCTGTAATCCCAGCTCTTCAGAGGCTGAGACAGGAGAATTGCCATGAATTCCAGGCCAACCTGGGCTACATATGAGTTCAGGACCAGCCTGGGCTACAGAGGGAGACTTGCCTCAAAAAAAAGCAAAAAAAAAAAGAAGAGCTATTCAAAATGTCCAGTGGCCAGGGATGGTGCACACCTGTAACCTGCACTGAACTCAGGAGGCTGAGACAGGAGGGTTGCAAGTTAGAGGCCAACCTGAGCAATTTAGAGAGGCAGTGTCTCAAAATAAAAGTTTTAAAAAGGGGGAAATTTTAAGAAACTGCCAGGGATACAGCTCAGTATCAGTGGCCGAGTGCCTCAGATCCAACCACAGACACGCACACAAAACCTTCCTATTCACCCACCCCCACACCTGCAACGTGCAAGTCACACCTTCTCACCTCTGCCTCCTCCTCCTCTGTGGGACTAAGGACTGTTTTATTTTTTATTTTGAGACAGGGTCTCTCAAATTGCTAATTGCCCAGACAGAACTTGCAATCCTCCTGCCTCAGCCTCCCAGAGTGCTGGGATTACAGGAATGAGCCACCACTCCTGGATTACATGGTACTGGGGAATGGAACCCTGGACCTTGTGCTTGCCAGCAAGGACTGTGACCCCTGAGCTACGCCCCCAGTCCTGCCTGCTTTGATCTGTTAGTCTGCTTACACACTGGCCCAATCCTGTGTGCGTGCGTGGGGCAGGGGGAGGGGATTCTGGGGATCAAACTCAGGTCCTGCATTCTGAACTACATCAGCAGCCAATTTCTTTTTAATTTTCCATCAAAAATGAACCAGGATGCAGCTCAGTGTAAAGACCCTGAGTTCCATTCCCAGCACAAATAAATAATAAATGAATGATAAGTAATAAATAAATAAATGAGCCCTTGCATCAAGGATACCAGGCCCTGAATCACAGGCACCCAGGAAACACTCACAGTACAGAACCAGCACTGACCTAGTTCACACGGGCTTTCCTGACGTTCCCTGCCTTGGCATCTTTTTCTGTGTTCAAAATAGGTTCCCCAGCTGGGCTGAGCATTGAGAGGGAAAGATCTGCGCTCACGTGAGACCTATTCTGGAAGAGTCCCACAGCGGGCGTGGGCTGTCCCCGGGAACAGAAGCCGCAGAGGTGGTAGAAGACAGAGGTTGGTGAGTGGGCAGCGGAGGTGCTGCCGGGCCTGAGCCATTCTGGCCCTGCTGAGAGTCCTGGGAATTCCGACCCACCCATCTACTTGGGAGAAAGAACTCACTCAGAATTCCACCCTGAGTTGGCTCACAGGGGATGTGGAAATGTAGAATATGCGGGGAAACTTATTATTTAAAAAGAAAAAATGCCTGCTCCATGACAGTGAGTAATTTATGTGTTGACGCTGCACCCCCCCCCCCCACCCGCCTCACTTGCCGGGGTTCAAAGCAGCAGCTCTCCAAGGAGGGCACCCGCTCCAGTTGAACAGGGCCTGTCAGCACGGAGCTGATTGGAGGTGATCTGCAGGAGTTCGCCCCAATCAATGGCGGGTGTCAGGAGGGGGAATCCACAAGCCCGGGTGCAGGAGGGCGGGGCAAAGACCTGATGGGCGGCGGCAGTGCTCCCTGGGGAGAGGAGGACCCACACAGATCTCAGCTCAGGCCTCCGTGAAGCAAGACATCAATTAAAACAAGGACAGAACTAGGGGAAGGTTCAGGCCCCTGGGGAAGGGCAGGGAGGGAGGGAGGACTGGCAGAGACCGTCTTGTATGTGGCCCAGCAGGCCAATGGCGGGTGCCCAGCATAGACTGTCCATTAGAGCAGAGGACCCCAGCCCAGGCCAGGAATCAGGCCCCAGAGGCAGGTGAGCAGCTGGCCAGAGAGCCACAGGTCGCCTGGATTCCCAGCTGCTCCCCTTGGCTCTCATGACCGCCCCAGCACCATGGCCTTCTATCTGGTCAGCTGTGGCATCAGATTCTCATAGGAGCAGGAGCCCTTCTGTGCACTCCAGGCTGCTTAGGAGACCCTAATGCCTGACATGAGGTAGAGCTGAGCCGGGGGCTGGCTCTCCCTGCTTCCCTCCCCCTCTGTGGATAGATCATCTTCCACAAAACCAGCCCTCGTAACAAAGAGCTCAGGGACCCCTTCGTCAGAGCAGCCGCTAGTGCAGAGGACGGACCCAGCCCTAGGACACTGGCTGGGATGGGCTGGCAGCCTGGCTACCGCACAGGGGCTGAGCTGGGTCACCAGTCCCTGGATCCAAACTGCCAGCTTCATTGCCTCCCAGCTGGCTCTCCAGGGGGATCTGGAGGCACGTGCCCTGGTGTCACTCGGACATGTCTCCCCACGCGTGCTCTGGAGCAGCGCCCCCGAGGTTCCTGCGAGGAAACGTCAGAGAGGTAGGCAAGGTGGCGCCGTCCGTAGATGCCGCAACGGCTCACAGACCATGACGGGTGCCCATGGCCTCCCTGTCCACTCTCCCTTCCACGTTCCTGCACACTCGTTGACATCTTCGGCCGATCCTGGTGGCCTGCCTGGTCCAGACGCCACTCCCGAGGGTCGGATAGCGCAGTGACTCCTGCATCTCGGCCACCACGCCATGCGTGTGTCCAGGCTGTAGGAGGCACCCAGGTGAACCACGTGGAGCAAATGCAGCCCGCCTTCTCCCGCCTCCTGGGTCTGTACCTTACCCACCGTGGTGGCTTCTCTCCTTGCCTACGGGCCAGTGGACGTGAGCACCCCAAACCTGGGCAGAAGCCACAGCCCGAGTTCCTGCGTCGTGTCATCTTGTCCTTGGAAACTTGGGGCCAGTGTCAGAAAGAGCTCTCCAACGTAACGCGTGCGCTGGCCTGAGAGGGCTGCCCCAAGCTGGAGTTTCACCTGCGCCCAGGCTGGCTTGTCTGCACTGAGGAGGGACCGTGGATTCCCTGGGAAGAGCCCACTCTTAGTCCGGCCTGGTGGATTGAAAAAGGGGGTGGGGGTGGAGGAATGACAACCTCCCGGGCCCGACGCCCACCCTGCGAGCCCGCCCCAGCCCTCCAGGGCCTCAGAGCTATCTGTCGGTGTGGCCACCGTGTTTCTCAGGTTGGCCGTGGCCGAGAGCATGACACCCAAAGCAGAGATGGCTGTGTCAGCCTGTGTGTAAGTCTTCACACACAGACCCAGGCGAAGACACCACCTCTGCCCCAGGGCTGGCCGTGTCCCGCTCCCGAGTCACGCTGGCCGTGGGGTTTTTCCCTGCCTCCCCACAGTGGGTGTTCTCTGGTGGGTATCAACGTGTGAGAAGAAAATAATCTTCACACTTTGTGCCCACACCCACGTGTTGCTCCACAGGCCTCTCCTTGTGACCCCCTCGCGCCGAGCGGTGGGACCCTCAGGACTGCAGCCCGGGCCTGTGGGATCTGCCCTGACCCAATTTCTACTCAAAGGTGGCCGCCTTCAGTGCCACCTCCACTCTCTTCTGGAACTGTGTCAGTTGCAGGATTAAAGGGGATGAGGGTGTCTCCAGGACCCAAAGACCCCCACCCACCCTCCACCACCCGAGGCATTGAGCTTTTACTTTGAAGGAGAAGTCCTGGCCCGGCTGTGGTCACTGACCTCCTGAAAACTTCCCAACCGTAGCAGACCCCTGGCTATTTTGGGTTGCCCTCACGTGACCTCCAGCATCCAGGACACCACTTGTGAATCCTGCCAGATTAACATTGTATCCCCGACTTCCTGCACCAACAGGTGTCACAGGTTCTAGACTGTACAATGACAGGTGGTGGAGAGTCACACGCAGCCCTGGGGATGCAGTTCTAACCGTGCTGGCTCGTTCTATGTCAGTGTGAACTGCTAATTCTTTTTTGATTAGAATAGAAAAGAATCTTCAAATCCACGGCCACACCACGTGACAGACACCTGGCTCACCGTCAGTGTCACTTCTGCAGTAGCCACTGCAATCCATGCGACTATGAGGTTGAACCCATGGAAATCTGGAGTCATTCTTGGTCCAGGATTCATGTGACTCCCGTAGATGCCACCTGGTGGCTCCGATGGGGGTAGGGTAGGGACTGGCACCCAGTCGGCCTTACAATCTTGATGTGTTTTTTTCTTCCCAATGATTGGGTTTCATTAGTACACAGTTGTGATATACAATAATTATATTAATTATATTCATCATGGGAAATTGGTGGATAAACATATTGCTACTCTTTCTTTCTGTCTTTCTCTTTCTTTCTTAACTGGGGAATCAAGCCGCAGACAGAGCCTTTCCACTGAGCTCCATCCCCAGCTCGTTTTTATTTTATATTTCAAGATAGAATTCTCACTACGTATCCAAACTGTCCAGGCTGGGCTCGAACTTGTGTTCCTCCTGCCTCAGCCTCCCACAGTGCAGGATGAGAAGCCACACCACACATTGCTTCCTAGTCACCTTTATTCCTCGGTCCCCTCCCGGCCTGCCGATCCACCCCCTCCTCACATCCAGTCCGTGATGGTGGTGGGAGAGAAAGACTTTCTCAGGTGGAGACCCACCGAGGAAACGGCGGGCTGGAGACGGGAAGGAAGCTCTGGTTCAAACCCAGAGCCAGCCAGCGAGCCGGGGAGCCGGGAAGTCAAGCCAAGGCCAGTGAGGGAGCTGGGGAGCGGGGAAGCGGGGAGCAGGCACCACCGAAGACGGCAGAAGGTCTACTGGCAGCCCTCCCTCTTGCTCAGGGGAAATCAGCTTTCTGTTCTCCTCAGACTTTGACTGATTGGACTAGGCCTCCCACGTTCTGGAGAGCAATCTGCTTTCCTTGCAGTCTCGGGATGTAACTGTGAATCTCATCTAAAAACACCCTCCCGGAAACAGGCGGGGTCACACTGGACCAAATGTTTGGACATAGCGGCCCAGCCAGGTTGACACCTAGCACGTCACTACAGGGCGTGACATCCGCCGTCATTCCAGGATGGGATATTATTCTGGATTTGTGGATTTGGCTCAGGATGTGGTAGATTCAGTGGTTTCTTCTTGGTCTCCCCCACAGGACATTTCTTACCCTACCAGCCAAGAACCTGACCATGTCAAGCTGCCATGAGTGTCCAACTGGACTTCTCACCAGTGATGGGAAAAGGGATCACCAGGGGGACTCACAGGCCCAGGGGACCCAGGTGACTTTACGGTACTGCACACACCACTGGCCCCAAAGCCCAACCTGGTTTTTTCTTTTTTCTTTTTTCTTTTTTTTTTTTTTTTTTTTTTTTTGAGACAGGGTCTCACCCTGTAGCCCAGGCTGGTCCTGAACTCACTATGGAGCCCAGGCTGGCCTTGGACTCACAGCAGTCCTCTGTCTCAGCCTCCCAGGTACTGGAATTACAGGTGTGCATCACTGGACCCATCTTATGTGGTGCAAGGGAATTGAACTCAGGTACTTAGCGCTTTAACTGCTGAGCCATTCCTATAGCCCTCAAAACCCCAACCTGAAAAGAAGACCACATGACCTTGGGAATCCTCAGGTAACAATGGTAGTACAGTTTGGATCTGGAATGTCCCCCCAGAGCTTCATGTTTTTGGTAGGCAATTCAATCATGGAGATTAATCCATTGATTTCCTGTGCTGCAAAAGGGTGGGGCCTGGTCAGAAGGGGCAGGCCCCTGGGGCCTGGCCTAGAAGGGGCGGATCACTGGGGCATGGCCTGGAAGGATATCTCCTTCACTGGCTCTGCCCTTCACTCTCCCTGCTTCCTGTTGTAATGCGTTGAACAACTTTTCTCTTTGCTAGGCCGTCCACCCTATTAACAGCCACCTATGAATGGACTGGGACCTTCTGAAATTGTGAGTTAAAATAACCCTTCTCTTCCTTAAACTGTGGGTGTTGGGCATTGTGCCCAGCAATGAGAGGAACTAAGAGAAGCATCATCCAGTCAGTGTGTCCAAAGCCCTGTGTGTACCCCATCCTCTTCTAGTATGTAGCCACAGACACGGACAGGACCAGGAAAGTGCTCGTGACGTGGCCCTCACCCAGGAAACATCCTCAGAGCAATGGCACCAAGCAATGGACCGTGACTGTTCATTGGGAACAGCCACACCTCCCCATTCCCCACTCTTGCGTGCCTGTTAAAGATGGCACTCTGGCTGGCTGCCTTCTACTTTGACCCCAAAGCTCTAAGCTCTATTCATCACTTCTCCGGCACTTTAGCTATTTCAGTATTGCTAGTAGTTAGTTATATTGAAGACTAATCTGGCTTAGATCTAAAATGCTCCCCAAGTCCCCTGGGTGTGGAAGGCGACTGGGTCATGGGGGCACTGTGCACATCCAAGGACACCATGATGGATGACTGGGAAGTGGGGCCTGGTGGGAGGGGGTCACCTGAAGGGTGTGTCCTCGTCCCTGGCTCCTCCCTCCCGTCTCTGCTTCCTGGTTGCCATGGGCTGCGCCACTGTCCTCCGCAGGCCCTTCCATGTGGCCCCTTCTGCCTTGAAGCTGGCCAGCCATGCACAGACGCAAGCTCTGGAACTATGAGCCAAGTGGAAATTCCCCTTCCTCAGGTTGTGGGTTGTGGATATTTTATCCAATGGCAAGAAAGTAAGACTGTTACTGGCCCTGTCCCCATTGCTTCTCTGACGGCCTTGGAGATGGGTCCGGGCTAGACATGACCATGTCCGCCTCGCTGGGCATGAGCCATCGCGTTCTGTGTGGAAGCACCAATTTGCTAATTTGCTCAGGCTGGGCTCAAACTTGTGATCGTCCTGCCTCAGCCTCCCAGAGTGCTGGGATGACAGGCCCGCGCCCCGGGGCCCAGCTCATATCACTATTCTTGTAGGCAGTATTCTCCATCTAATGCTTAAATATTTAGACTGTCTCTTCTCCCGGGGGCAGCTCCAGCCACCTCCAGTGAAATCTTTATCTACCATGTGGACACATGTGGCAGGGACTCCCTTCCCCACAGAGGACCATGGCATTGGCCAGCCATGCACAGGTGTACAGTCCTCAGCCCTCTGGTGTGGGATCGAGAAATACATGAATGTTTAAAGGTAAAAAGGTATTTCAGTAAAGACCTCTTCCTGCCGGCCTCCACCCCAGCTCTCCTGGCATCGCCCACACTCGTCCATGCACCTGCTGCCTTGGGAGCGGCCCTGGTGGCCTCTTTCCTGTGGGTCTCTAGTTGTGCTGTTGTGGCTGCCCTCGTGACCTTTCAAGGTCATTTGACTTTGGGGAAGAGCCAGAAGTGCCAGATCTGCTGACTTAAGTGCACAAGGATCACCGCCATGTTTTTACGGACCCACCAGTCTGCAGGCTGGCGCTGGGCCGGGCACCCGCCGGTTTTGTTCACACCTTGCAGAGACCCTCAGGAGGGAGGCTCCGGGCTGCTCCAGCGCCAGTGACAACAGGAAGCGTGTGCAAAGCCATTTTTTTTTAGAGGAAGATTTATAGCAATGTATCTTACTATAACACATTTTTTTAAAAAAATTTAAACATTTATTGTATATTTTGATCATCCATATAATTTTACTGCTTGTTTTCTCGGATCGGTTCTTACCAACTGTGGCAGTTTGCGTCCTCTGAGTAACAGACGTTGAGCTAAAATTAACGTGGAAAACATGTTTTTGAAGCAACCATGCGATCACTTAAGATACTGAGGAGGGGAGCAGGAGTGACGATTCCAGGAGAGGCCGAGGCAGGGAGGGACCAGGCTGAGGGGCACCGTGAGAGCCTTGGCCAGGCGGCTGGAGAGCTCCAGGACGGAGACTGCCCAGCAAAGGACTCCTGTACCAGCCTAGGTGGCCCAACCATGGTTCCCCATGAAGGCACAGTCACGTGTAAAAGGCAGAAACAGAAGAGAGAAGCTGAGGCTGGGAGGCCACATGGGATCCATGGGAGCTGTCCAGAGGCACTGTGGGTACTAAGCTGGGCATGCAGGTGGGCAGCAAGGTTGAGTCCTGCTGAGCTGTGGCTCAGGAAGATGACCACTGTTGGCAACAATGTATCACATAAGTTAAAATGACCAGAAGAGAGGATGTTGCCTGTGGAGTGTTAACCAAGACAAAGAAATGGAGCCGAGCCTGTGAGGGGCAAGGGGTGGCCGCCTGTCACCCCAGCACTAAGGAGGCTGGGGCAGGAGGGTCATAAATTCAAGCCAGACCTGGGCAATTTAGCAACTTAGGGAGATCCTGTCTCAACATTCTCTCCTCTCCTCTCTCCTCTTTCCTTTCTCTATTTCTCTCCTCTCTCTCTCTCTCTCTCTCTCTCTCTCTCTCTCTCTCTCTCCTCTCTCTCTCTCTCTCTCTGCCAAGGTCTTGCTGAGACACCCAGGGTAGCCTCCAGTCCTCCTGCTTTAGCCTCCTGAGTAGCTGGAATTACAGCTGTGTGCCACCATGCCCAGCCTTTTTGCTTTATTTAGCACCAGTCAAGGGCTCAAGTGAAATGTCCGTGGCTTATGACTTACATATTTCACAATATTTTTCATAATTTCACATATAAACATTCACATAAATCTCAGTTACAATTAAGGACTTAATAAACAGCGGGTATCCCAAAGGTCACCATACATATAAAATATTAAAAGACACAATAATAATATGATAATGTAAAATTTGCTGACATTGGATTAATCTGTCATAATATTTGAGGTAAAATTAATTCTGTGAGAAAAAAGGTGCAAACACTGAATACAGTGGACAGGGTATCCCCCAGGGCATCCACATAGGGAGTTCAGCACACTTTTGGAAGTCAGAATCTTATTTTAGGAATATGTTTAGAAGGAAAAAATAGACTTACTTTGTGGCAACATTTAAAATTCAAACTCATTTGTAATAAGCAATGTTATTTGGTGGTAGGTATTCCTGGGCGTGTGTTTTGAGGTGTTAGGTCAGGTATGCGACCCCATGTCCTGCCAGTGGGTGGGGGCAAGGGGCACCCATCCGACTGTCATTAGCCAACTCCCCTTTCTCTGTATGACAACGACCCCATACTCACATCAGAGCAGTTATTCTCTGGGCACCAGCTCCACTATGACCCCATCCCCCAACTCCGGGAGGCTGCTAAGAATTCCAACACACTAAGAAAAACAGAGCCAGGTCATGTGGCACCAGCCTGCCACCCCAGCACTCTGCAAGGAGGAGCCGGAGGCATCGCGAGTTTTGAGCCCAGTACGGGCACCTTAGTGAGTTGCCGAGACCTTGTCTCAAAATTAAAACCAAAACCAGTGACCTGGTGACAGAGCTTCGCATGAAGGCTCTGGCCTCCATCGCCACTACCACACCCACAAACTCACCCCTGAAAATTTGGGGATACCCTGGATTTGAGTTCGAAATTTGCCTCTTACTAGCTGTGTGACGTCAGTGAATCTGCTCACTGGGCCTGGAACTCAAGGACATTAATGCTGGCTGTAATGGGTGCTGGGAAGTCCACAGGTGCACACCCCTTACGTGGAGCACAGGCACCAGCTTTCCGGCGTGTTAGTCGCTTATTGGTTGCTGGGATAGAATACCCAACATCTACAATTTGAGAGAGGAATGATTTATTCAGCTCACAGTTTCAGAAGGTCTCACTCGGCCCTTGGAGGGCCAGCCCACAGCCGCGGCTGGCGAGCTGGAGCCCAGCCTGTGTCTGTACGGCGCCAGGGCTTTCCCAAGGAAGCTGTAGGGTCTCTTCTTCCTTTAATCACTTTAAGCTGCCAGCGGGGCACCCCTGCCCCAAGAGGCTGCCCCCCCTCACATCCTGGCCCACACCTGAAAGCTCGGCCCTGGATGTTTCCCAGCTGCCACAAGTTTAGCCAATCTTTCTAGGTCAAACCCCGGGACTCTGCCCCTTCCAGCCACGCTCTGCGTCCCAGTAGCAAGTCACAAATGCACAAGGCTCTGGGGGATACTCGCAACTCAAAACATAGCAGTGAGTTACTGGAGATTGAACCCAAGGCCTTCGCCCTGAGCTACATCCCAAGCACCCCCTTTTTATTTTTTTTATTTTCTTTGTTTTTGAGATAAGGTCTCACTCTGTAGCCCTGAATTTACAATGTACCTCAGGCTGGCCTTGCGCTCACAGCAGTCCTCCTGCCTCAGCCTCCTAGGTGCCGGCATCACAGGTGTGTGCAGCTTATGTGGAAGTAAGTAAAGGAAGGAGAAATATGGTTGCAGGTCCTTCTGGGAAGGCTGAGGCCTTGCCTGGCTCCTCACTTCTGGTGGCTCCTGCTTCCCTGGTTTGTCTGCCGTCCCCAAGCGGCTCTCCTGCCTCGGCCGTGTGCTTCCAGTGTTGGGGTGCCCCTGCGCGGGCTGTGCATGACCTTCTGAAATGGTGAGCTAAATAGAGCTTCCTTCAGTTGCAGGTGTCAGGTGTTCTGTCACGGCAAGAAATACGTGACTGAGATCCTCAGGACTGAGCCCAGATCTTCCCGCCCAGCCACATCCTTGGCTCTTTTTTAAATGTTTATTTTGAAGTGCGTTCTCATTAAATCCCTAAGTTATTCCCTAGTACCTTGTTGGGTGTAGTGGCACATGCCCGTAATCCCAGCATTCTCAGGAGGCTGAGGCAGGTGGATTGTCCTGAGTCCAAGGCCAGCCTGGGCTATACAAGTGAGTTCAGGACCAGCCTGGGCTACAGAGGGAGACCCTGTCTCAAAATAAATAAATAAATGAATGAATAAGGTGTTAGTGTAGAAAAAGGCACATCTGAAAGCCCAGGAAATCTCTGGGAAGTTCTGTATATTCGTCACTTTTACTGTTATGCCATTCCAGTATAAGCCCTACAGTGTGTTCATTTTGGCTTTTGTAAGAGTAGGCCTGATAGGTTAAATTTCTCCATTGTCATCACAATTATACGTCAGAATACTAAATCTGATTGTACTGCTTTCTGCTGTTCTGGTTTGGATCCAGAATGTCCCCCCAGGAGCCTCTTGTTTGGAAGGTGACACAGCCATGGGAGTGAATCCAGTGATTTCCTGCACTGTGAGAGGTGGGGCTTGACCTGAAGGGGTGGAGCACTGGGGCATGACCCGGAAGGGTTTTTACTAGCCCCTCCCTTCTTCTCGCACTCGGCTTCCTATCTGCCACGACTGAAAAGCTTCTCTCTGCCATGCGTCTCCTCCATTGCCAGCTGCCCATGGATGGGCGGATGGGCGGAGGCCTCCTGAGACTGTGAGCTACAGTCAGGCTCTCCTCCTTTGAGTTGAGGGTGTGGGTAGTGTGTCCCAGCAAACACCCACCCTCTCCTGATGCCACGCTAAGGTAACCCCTTAAAAGGAACCAGCCCCTCGGGCTGGGGTGACACCTGCTACCCCTTATTGGCTTGTTTCCCACTCCTCATTCAAAAGGAAGATCATTTTTGGGGAACATCGAACTTCTTTCATGGATGCACTAGCCCCTTAACGCCCTCAGGCTCTTTGCACTCCTGTTTCAGCACTGACCTCATTTCATCTAGGAAACTCCTAGCTGTCCTTCAAAACCCAGCGCCTCGCGATAGTTTCCCCTAAGTCAAAACGAATAAATAAATAAAGCCAAATAAATAACGGTAAGCGAATAAAGACTAAGAAAGGCATTGCTCGGCCGCCTGCGTCGTGATTGGCTGTTAGGTTTGTCTGGCCATGGCGGGCTGTTGGCTTACAATGAGGCACTGGGCCTTATTAAACCTCCACAGGACTTTCCTGCCTTGGGGTATTTTATAAGTGCATAAGGGAGTCATGCGTTCCGTAAAGAATGACGTCTAACGTGAGCACATGGCATTTGTGGAACACCAGGGAGTCACAGCGGTTAAGCCGGCGGCCTGCGGGTGTTGGTGAGAGCCTCCGTCCTGCTGGGCGCGGCACAGGGACAAGGGGACTCTGCGGTCACAGCGGCATTCCAGGGACCCTGGAGGTTTTAACGCGGTAAGAGCAATCCCAACCAATAGCCTATGTCATGTCGCCAGATTCCTCGAGACCAATTGGGCAGAAGTTGCAAAGACAGGCAGTTGGTCCTTGCGTCCTGCCTTTGGTCAGTGTGCATTTGCAGTCCACAGCAGTCCGTTCCACTTGAAGAGCTGGTGCCTGTTTGAAAGCTAGAACAGCGTGTAACCCGGTGTGCGCAGCGGGCTCTGCAGTGGCATACACAGTCCACTGCGTCCCGCAACAAGTGACAGACCAGAATACAGTGGAATCCACCACGGGAGGGCACGGCAGCTTGCCGAACCTCTGTCCCAGATGCGTGGCTCTACGGGACTGTGACCTTACCTACCTTCCTCGTGGCGGCACCACCGCCACCCCTCAGATCTTGTCAGAACTGCCCAAAAGCCACTGCTCTGCAGGACGCGGCCTTGCTGCCCAAGGCTGGGACCCGTTCAAGGAGCCTCTTCCTAAAATTGGTTTAATGATTTGATAACACTATCATTACGTCTCCGTGCAAGCCCCAGATGCCACTTAAGTCATTCCAGCCCGGCAACAGCTCCTGCTTCATTCCCTCACATGGAACATTTATTTAGTTCCACAAAGTTGGACCCATCTCTAAGTGATAAACGTTTGTCCCCAAAACACTCTGCAGACGAATCTGTTGTTGATTCCGAAGTTAGTCCAAAGAAAAGGTGAGAAAAGGTTTTTAACGGAAGGAACATCTCTAAAGTTAGATTTTGACCACGATTTTCTGGGGCTGTTCCTGAAGTTTTGTGTACATATGTATCACCATATTTAATTCTAATCAGTACCTGTCTCCCCGTGAGACACAGCCCCATCACAGAGGGCCTTCTCTTATGATTTCTGTATTCTCAGTGCCCGTACAGACGTCATCTGGGTGGTAGTAGACAGGTAATGTTTGTCAAGGTGACAGTGCTTATTAAGGTAAATATATGTTCTGAGGTTTAATCAGTGATGTAAGGTTACTGCACAGGTGAAGGCTATTCCTGAGCCAGGCCCAGTGGTGCAGTCCTGTCACCCCAGCATCCTGGGAGGCTGAGACAGGAGGATCACAAGTTTGAATATAGCCTGTATAATGTAGTGACTTAATGAGACCTGCCTCAAGATAAAAGATTTAAAAAAAAAAAGTGAAAGGGCCAGGGCTATAATAACTCAGTGGAAGGGCCATCCATGGGTTTGGTCCCCAGCACCAGAAGTTTTTTTTTTGTTTTTTTTTTTTAATGCCAGTCCAAAGATGAATCTGTTGCATGAGCCGTCGCCTACATTGCCCCTCCGTGGAGCCCTGGTTACTACCATCTCTGCTTTGCTTTGTGGTTTTGCTGTCCTGTGTGTCCCATGGGTGGATTCCTGGGTGACCTTCGGCCCCAGCATTTCACAGGAGGGTATTCTGGAGGTTCGTCTACCTCGTGGCCATACGTGATCCTTTTATAGTGGCTGAATATTTAACTGTACATATTAATATGCGCCAACACGGTCTGCTCACTGTGCCCTGACATCTGGGAATTAGGCTGCCCAAAGGGGTGTACTGCCCAGTACTGCGTACAGATGGGAACGTTACTGAAGAATAGCTCCAGATTCTCACAGGGAAGAGACTGGGAGGGATGGGTAGGAAGACAGGGGCAGCCATTATTTTTACTGTAGTTCACTGCTTCTTTATGGGTAATGTGAGGAAAACCTACGAAATTGAATAGTATGTGAAAAGTA
The DNA here is from genome assembly GCA_004027205.1 of Ctenodactylus gundi. NCBI lineage: Eukaryota > Metazoa > Chordata > Mammalia > Rodentia > Ctenodactylidae > Ctenodactylus > Ctenodactylus gundi. The sequence goes on along the minus strand of PVKB01007006.1, from coordinate 8,385 downwards.
AATGAATATATGTAAATTACTTAGAACTCATGTCTGGGGGGTCACATGGTAAGTAGGGAATTCAGTGTTGTTTTTTAAAAACCCTTTCTGTTTATAGGTGTTGCTTATATTTAAAATATCCCCCCAGTGGACCCCATGCTGGCACTGCAGAGCCAGTCCCTCTGTCCCCTTCTCGCCCTCCTTGGCTGGACTCTCTGGGAACACACTGAGTGCGCACGGCCCCTTTACAGGTGGCCATGTGGGCTGGCGCCACTCGAAAGTTGTCTGTGAGTTTTGGATCTGGTGACGTCACTGACGCAGGGGGAGTCGCAGGTCCCCCTCCGGGTGCCAGTCAGGTGTCGTCCTACTTAGCGGATTCTGCTGGCCGGCTGCGGAGGTCGCAGGTGCAGCGTCTGAGTGAGAGACCCGCAGGGGCAGGTGGGAGCACGCGGGCTCTCAGCTTTCTGGGCACACCTGGGAAAAGCCGTCGCAGGTTTAACCAGTCTATCAGAGTCCCCCAAGCACGGACCTCTTTTAGCTTTCTGGAAGAATCTCAATTTTTTATTTTTCATCCTGAACTCAATCCGTGCCGGATACCACACCCTGAACACGAGGGCGGTGGTGGTGGGGGAGTACGTCTGCGGGAGGGTCCCCCGCTGTCCCCGTCCCGGGTTTGGGACATCTGAACTCAGATCCACACGTGCATCCTCCAGGTCCCGACGCCGCGCGGGAATTGCGGGGCGCCCCGCGCGGAGGGCTGTGGGATGCCGTGACAGAGCCGCGCGGGGACAGGCGTCCGGGAACGCCGCGCCCGGTCCTCGCGGAGAAGGGCGCCCTCCCAGGTGAGAGATGGCGCCGGGGCGCGGTCGGCCTGCAGGGAGGACCGGAAGGAAGCCACAAGCTAGGGGGCAGCGATCGCGGGGATCCAGGGGGACCACGAGGGTGCGGGACACCAAGGACAGCACGGGGGCGGATCGCGGCGGGGCTGCGAGGACTGGGGGCCAGGGAAACCAGGAGGCGGGGGGCGGGGCGGGGGGCGGGGCCGCCGTAGCCCCGCCCCGGGCCCCAGCCTTGTCCGGGCGGGCCCCAGCCTTGTCCGGCCGCCGTCCGGCCGCCTCCCCGAGTTCCCTCGCTCCCCAGCTCGGAGGAGTCGGCGGCCCCCGGGCTCCGGGAAGATGGCGGCGGCGGGGGACGCTGCGGCCGGGCGGGGGGACGGGGACGGGCCTGGGGGGGACGCCGAGGTCCCCGCGCTGCACCCCCAGGAGGTGGCCGCGCGGCTGCAGCGGATGCGGCGGGAGCTGAGCAACCGCCGGAAGATCCTGGTGCGGAACCTGCCCCGGGACAGCAGCTCCCAGGTACGCGACCCGGCGGCCCGCGCCGCGCGGAGATCGCGCCGCGCCCGGGGTGCCGGGGCCGGGGACCCACGGGGAGACTGGGGCGCGCCAAGGTCACGGGTCCCCCGCGACCGCGGGAGACGTGAGGAGAGCCGCCGGGCAGCCCCGAGTCCGGGGGACACTCCGCGGGAACGCGTGGGGTCCCGGGCCTGGCGGGCGGGGGTCGCGGTCACGGTCACGGGTGGGCTGGCGGCGAATTCTACCGCCGCGGGAACGCTCGTCGCAAGTTGAAGGGAACAGCGTTGTCGCAGAGGCGCTGAGTCCCCAGAGTCCCCGCGGGAACGTTCGTCCCCCTCGCGGCTGCGTGGGGACTAGACACGAAATCGGTGGAACTTTTCCTGCCCGCCGAGGCGGCACGCCGATGGCAGGAGTCCCGGCGCGGCGTCTCTGCCCGTGTGTTTGGATGCGGGAAGTTGTTTTTGCTTTTAATTCAGAAAATAGCTTCTTTGATTTCTCGGGATTTCCCAGCTGTCCCACGCTCACGTTTCTGGTCTTGAGGACTTGAGGCTGTGTACTGAGCGCCTCTGCCCTGGAAGTTCCAAAATTCGGCCGCCTGGGCCAGCAGCTCCGTCAGTCAGCTGCTGCCGGAGTCACAGAAGGGCTGGCTTTGGACCACTGCGCGGCTGCTCTTCAGTGTGACCCGGAAAATCGTGAGACTAACACCCCAATTCTGTGTCAGTTGCCTTTTTATGACAGTAACTATGAGTAGATGACCAAAGACTCACAGGCACCTGGGGCCATTTTTGTTCCAAAACGCAAAGTAAAAAATTCTCTGTTTAGTTTTGTGCTACTGGGGATCCACTTAGCTACCCCAGCTTCCGGGGGTGACGACAGGCCTGCGCCACTGACCTGGTTTATCTCTGTAATATTGTGTGTATGTTGAAGCACCTTGATCTGCCCTTTCCCTGGCACCGGGGTCCACTTCCTGTCTGTCACAGGAGGCTTGCCACCTGTAAAGGCATCTTAGAAGCACTTGACCCGCGCAGGCACGGGGGCTCTGGAGAGAGGCAGGTGGCGTTTTAGAAAAACAAACGAATGAAAGCCCAGGCGGCCTGGGAGGAGCCGGGAGGAGCGGCCGTCGTCTTCTGCCGAATGCCAGGTGTTTCCATTGTGCCCTTTCCCGGTTTTAACTACAGAAATATTCAGGTGCAGTATTCAAGACTGTTCTATTTTTGCTTTGTCGCTGGTAGCTTTCATTTCCCTCCTCAAAAGAGGATCAGAGTCAATCTCGGGGTTTGATTTGAATTAGACCTTATGTTAGAGAGGGAGGCATTCACAGAATTACGCCAAAACTGGTCCTTTTGAGACATTCCTTTCTGGGTTACAGCAAACCTCAGGATTTCCTGTAAGGTAACAACATACACCAGCAAGTAAAATTGCTGTGAGTTCTCCATTGATGGAAAGTCTCTTACTGCCAAGTGAGTGTCTTAAATTCCTATGCTAAATTAAATTCTTACCCTGGGTGTTTGGAGGGTAGAGTTTCATTTAAAAGCACAAAAAAAAAAAAAAAAGGAAAAAGAAAAGTTGTTAAGAGCCGGACCTGTCTTCAAAACTGCCCTACCTTTGTAACATTTTATCTTTCTTTGTTGAAATTTCCATCATAAAATGTTTTTAACACAGGATATCCCAAAAGTCACCATATATGAATATTACAAATATAAAAAGTAGAAAATTGTGTTCACTTAGGATCAGTTTGTCCTAATATTTGAAGTAAAATTAATGCTAGGAGAAAACGTACACTCATGTTCCAGTCAGTGTTCAGGGTGTCCGAGTCATCGGACATGGCAAATTTAACAGACTTGTGGGACAGCCTGTATTTCTGGTACAGAATTTTAAAATCTAAACAATTGTTAGATTTCGTGTGAGGTTTCAGCACACGTGCTGCTTTCACGGGTCTTCTGATCATAGTCATAACTATTAATGGCCGCTGTTTTAATAGGCCAAAGTAGGACAACTTCTCAAAGAAATTCTCACCTGTAAATTATTTTTATCGAGAATTGCTATTTTTTTCCTCTTTTTTTGTGGTACTGGAGACTGAACAAGGGCCTTTGCCCTGAGCTGCATCCCCAGCCTCCTTTTATTGTTTGAAACACAGTCTTGATAAGTTGCTAGGTTGAACTTGAGATTCTCCTGCCTCAGCCTCCCGAATGCTGGAATTCCAGGCCTGTGCTGCTGGACCCAGTGAGAATTGCTATTTTTATTGGTCCATTAAGTTTATCCTCTCTTTGCAGGCCTTCGTGTTTCCATAACTAATTTCTGTGACTGTCCTGTACTGTTTGCCCCTAACATTTCTAATGTCCAGTTTTGCTTTGTTTTTTCTTACGGGCTGTATTTTCTGTCACCTTCTTGATGGAAGTTTAATGTTAATTTTATTTTGCCATTTAGCCAGGAAGGCCTGAATTAAATTGCCTAAGTTAAAACTACTTGTTCCCCCTGTAAGATGACTAATGTGGCCTTCAGTAAATTATTAAATAATCAGATATTTGAAACATTTGTTCTTTTCTAGGAGAGAGAGTCTGTTTATTCATTTAAGAATATCACACAGGAAGGCTCAAAGACATTTCTTTCTTTTTTTCTTCACTACTAGTGATTGGACACAAGGCCTTAGCTCTGAGCTACAGCCCCAACCCCTTTTTAACCATCTGAGACAGGGTTTCACTAAGTTGCTAAGTTACCCAAACTTGGAATCTTTCTGCCTCAGCCTCCCAGGGAGCTGAAACTACAGACCTGTGCCATCAGACGTTGAAATCAAAGACATTCTTTTATTTTTTTATATTTTTAAATTTCAGACAGGGTATCACTCTGTAGCCCAGGCTGGCCTTAAACTTACAACAATCCTCCTTCCTCAGTCTCCCAGGTTCTAGAACCACGGGCATGTGCCACCACACCCAGCTTACGTGGTGCTGGGGAGTCTAGCTCAGGGTCTAGAGCTTGCTAGGCAAGCGCTTAAACCACTATGCCATTCCTCCAGCCCCCAAAGACATTCTTTTCTTTTTCTTTCTTTTCTTGTTTGAGATTTAGTCTCTCTCTGTAGCCCAGACTGGTCCTGAACTCACTGTGTAGCCCTGGCTGGCCTCTGGACTCAGGACAGTTTGCCTGCCTCATCCTCCCCCGTGCTGGGATTACAAGTGTGTGCCACCATGTCTAGTTTTACTTGGTGTTGGGGAATCGATTTTAGGGCCTTGTGCTTGCAAGGCAAGTACTTTAACCACTGAGATTTCTCCAGCACCCCCCACACATTCGGGGGCGCATTCTTAACTGTGGTTCTTGAGCTGTGTAATATACCTCCAGAAACACCACTGCTTGGTAGCTACATGGTAGGAACCCAGGGAATTTTTTCCTTAACATCTTGAAAAACTATAAGTATTTTCTTTTTAAATGTAGTTTTCATGAATTAAATTTTAATTTCTGTTATAACGTGGGTAACAATACTCCCCCACCCCCATGTTAACAGTTTAAGCCACAGGGTCTGTAGCAAATCTCTGGCATAAACACATGCTCTAAAAACATGAACACCTGTGTTAGCCAGGTGCACACCTGTAATCTCAGCACTTAGAAGGCTGAGGCAGGAGGATTAATACGGGTTCAAGGCCAGACTGGGCTACATAGTGAGATCAGGCCCAGCCTGGACTAGAGAAGTGAGACCCTGTCTCAAAAAAAAAAAAAAAAACTTGCATATTAATAAGTTCTCAGAAGTTTTCTCCTTGAGTAATTTCTGGGCGTCCAGTCAGGCCTCGCCAGGCTGCATCCTGGCACCGTCCCGGTTCTGTTTGGTTTCCCAGCCCCACTGGGATGCCTGCCTTGTAACGTCTTGTGCAGACTCAGGCACCTTTCCGTCTGTTGCCTGTTGTGCAGCCTGCCCTGTGTGTTACCCGCCTTCCCGGCTGCATCCTGCCGGATCTCCCACAGCACAGATCTGGCCGTTCAGGCAGATACACAAGCCCGCCCTTCCCAGTTCCACTTCTCAAACTTTACCTCAGATTGTCCTTAATAGGACGAAGTAGCGGGTCTGAATAAAGCTATTTCTAACAGCGGTGTGTTGTGCTGGGTGGGGGTTGCACACCTATACTCCCAGCTCCCTGGGAGTCCGAGGCAGGAGGAGCGTGAGTTTGCGGCCGTCCTGGGCAATGTAGTGAGATCTTGTCTCGAAAATTCAGAGAGGTGTAGAGATCTACTTCTGTGGCCGACGGTCCCTTGCTTCCATCTCCTTCACTAGAGAACAGCAGTGACATTGCTTTGAAGTTTTGTGTCCTGTCTGAAAAATATATATGAATTTCATGTGCCACACTGAACCGAATTTAAAAATAGTGATTGAACTTACTTCCCTCCAAAATCGTCCCTCAGAAGTGTGGTGCTTACGGAAGATGTAGTGTATTCCTCCTGTGAATTTCCTGCTGTGTTCCCCTGGTGCAGTCGGACTTCAGTTGCAAAGTGCGGCAGGACAGGACGGGAACCCAGGACTCCAGGACGCGGTGTGTGCTGGCCCTGCCTGGAGTCACGGGTTTCTTACCCGTCTTGGCCTGGACTCCTCTGCCACTAACTCAAGCTCCCTCGGTCCGTGAGAACTTGAATATTTACAGTCACACCTTGCAGTGTTAGTGTTTTAGAATGTGATTATTGACAGTGACTAACTCATGGCAAATACTTAGAATTATTCTTAGTGGTGATGGGAGATACCTTAGGGTGAACAGCGCTCAGACTGACCGCTTGGCGGTGAGACTCACATCCTAACAGCCACGGCTGTGTTTGTGTGTGCACGTGTTTTTGCAATTCAGAATATAGAGTTTGGGTTAGTTAAGGTAATAGCCTAATAGATTTTTTTTTTTTTTAGTGGTATGAGCCCAGGGCCTTCCCGAGGGGCTACATCCTCAGCTCATGTTTAGTTTTTATTTTGGGACAAGATCTCATTAAATTGCTAAGTTACCCAGACTGGGCCCAAACTGGTGATCCTCCTGCTTCAGCTTCTCACTGCTTCCAGGTGACAGGGCTGTGCCCCGGGCCTGGCCCTAGTAGATACTTATGACGGCATTTCTAGGACTTGTTTGTATTTTAGCTTGCCTCTGCCTCAGAGGCAGTGTTACTGGGTTTCACCACGGAGGACATAGGCATTTACTTTGTTTTGCTTTTATTGCTCAGCTCTTTTTTATTTATTTTTGAGACAGGCTGTCACTGAATTGTCCAGGCTGGCCTCTAATTAGTAATCCTCCTGCCTCAGCCTTGTGAGTAGCTAGCATTATAGAAGTGTGTCACCACAACCAGCTGGTCTTATTTCTAAAAAAAATGACTTATTCCCGTGTTTCTATCAGTATGAACACCATATGGGGTTCTCCTGTACTTTTAAACTGTGGGATTTCGAAATGCACTATTTTCTTTAACAATGTAGTCTGTAGTTGGGGCCTGCTAATAAAAGAATTTTAGAAAGAATGCTCTCTGTGTCCTTATAGAACTTTCACTTGTGAGGTGCCTGTGCTTAATGATGTCTGTTGTGTTTCCATTTCTAATGAAGTTAAACAAAATTGAGTCGCGCCTGCCACCTCTTTCTGGTTTATTTTCCCGTTCCCGGAGTAACAAGGAGGCAGAGAGCTGCTAAAGAAATCTTCTCCCAGAATATTCTGGGACACTCCGCCTCCTGGAGTTCCTGGTCTTGGCAGAAATTCTCCAGCTGGTTTCAGAAGTGGCGTTTGGGTTCTGAGACGCCCAGGAGGAGCCATGTCCGTGTCAGCGTCCCAGTGCCCACGTCCACCTCGCAGGCGTCGGCTGGTGTCGCTGCGCCGCGGACCCATCAACCGGCTAGTGAACAAGTTGTGTTTTAAAATTCTCCCTGAGAGTCGCGAAGTCGTTTTTCCACACAAAGAATGTGGTAGGCGGCGGCCTTTCTTTTCGCAGTGCTGAGCTCCATGTACAGGCCCTGCAGTGTAAGGTGACACCAGACCGTCCTATAACAGCATCTAATCAGCTGATCCTGGAGGGGGCTGGCCACCCTCCTGGCACCCATCTGTGATCCAGGGTCTTCCAGAAGGACAGAACGCAGGAAGAGAGGGGCTGCCCTGCCTCCTTCTTACTGCTTTCTTTCTTTTGTGGTGCTGGGGATTGAACTCAGGGCCTTTGCACAAAGCTATATCCCCAGTCCCTTTAAAAAAAATTGAGACAAAATCTTGCTAAGTTGCCTAGGCTGGGCTTGAATTGAGATTCTCTTGCCTCAGCCTCTGTTGTCTAGCAGGCTCCTCCCTTTTCCTGGAGGGAGGAGGGAGGCTGTGAAGGGAAGTAAACAGTTCACAGGTGAAACTTACCTGCGCCTCAAGGCCCCTATGAGGACTGTGAAGGGTGCGAGGGCGATACTGTGCCCGGAGCTGCTCTGTGTGCTGGCGGGTTGTGCCGGGTGGACGTCCTGGTGAAGCCACTGAGGCCCTGCGCCGCTGTGAGTAGCTCCTCCCCCATGCTCCTGGAAGCGAGTGACCCCAGTAAACTCACCGCCCGCCAAGGTGGACATGGGTGCCCTGTGGCCTTGGGCCACCCCTGCCGTGTCTGTGGCAAGCAGGCCCGCCACGTCTCCCCAGGGACATTTCCCACTGTGGCCCTGAGCGCTGGGATTCCCCACTGTTGACCCCCTCCCGTTCTGTCCTGGTCCTCTCGGCCCTTTCCTACCCTTTCCGCAAACCCACTGGCCGGTGGGGCTTCAGGTCCCACTTCTCTGTGGACAGAAAAGCTGCAGGCTCTGTTTTTCTTGTACTAGCAGACACAGGTATTTAAATGAAAAATAAAAACACAGTTTTACAATTTTCTTTGGAACAGGGGATCAAACCAAGGGCCTTCACATGGGCTCCATCATCCCCCAGCCTTTTTTCCCCCCATTTTATTGATATGTATAAGTGCAAAATTTAAGGTTTACAATGAAGTTGAGGATTTTGTGCACATACGTATCTTGTCAAGGTGACAAGGACTTTCCCGCTGTCCTTTTGTCCCTCTCCCTACCCACCTCTCCCTTCCTCCCCACCCTACCCCCCCCATTTCA
>PVKB01007005.1:0-46222 GCA_004027205.1 Ctenodactylus gundi | reverse complement strand
GTTATTGTGAGGAATAATTAGATTAAAATCTGCAAAGTGCCTTGTGTTTCTTCCCAGAATTCTTTTACTAATAAAGACTGTATTAATTTTTTTTTCAAAAAAGTGTCTTTATGTTGGTTGTGCCGGAAACAAATGTTAACAAGTTCACCTGCGGTTTAAGTGCCTATGTTCCCTGAAGTAAAACAAACAACCCCAAAACAACTATAACAAAAATAACCGGGCCCAGTAGCACAGGCCTGTAATTTCAGCTCTGTTGGAGGTAGAGGCAGGAGGATCACATATTTAAGCCAAAGTGGGCATTTTGGTGAGACTCTGTCTTGAAATCAAAAATAAAAAATGGGCCTAGGATGTAGCTGGGGATGAAGGCTCTGGGCTCCATTTCTAGCAACCCTCCCCCCCCCAAAAAAAAAAAAAAAGCTAAACAAACCACCCAAGACTAAACCATATACAGTTATTTACTTGTTTTTATGGTACCGGGAATTGAACCCAGAGCCTCTGCAAAACTATATCCTCATTTTTCTTTTTTTTTTTTTTCCCATTTTGAAACAGAGTCTCACTAAATCACTACTAGGTCACCAGGCTGGGCTTGAATTTACCACACTTTTGCCTTGGCTTCCCAGGGTGCTATGAATCCAGGTATGCACCACCATGCCTGGCTCCAATTACCTTTAATAGTTTTAGGCTGACTACAGGAGCCGAATTTACTACTCTAATTACTAAGATCTCAATGTCTAATTTACACGACATGATAATGCCTCATAATCACTAGGCCAGATAGTAATTAGATATAAATTACAGTAATTACTATAGCTATCTGACTACCAGCAAAGTTTCCTTCTCCTCTTTGTTACTCATACTTTAAATAATTTACATTCTACAACCCTATTCATAAATAGGGTTTGAGGGTTGGGGGCATAGCTCACTGGTTAAAGTGCCTGCCTAGCAAGCACAAGGTCCTAGGTTCTAACGATTAGCCGGGCATGGTGGCACACACCTATTATCCCAGCACCCAGTAGGCTGAGACAGGATTACCGTGAGTTTGAGGCCAGCCTGGGCTAGGTAGTGAGTTCAGGACCAACTAGCTTTGACTAAGAGGGAGATCCTGTCTCAACAAAACAAAATGAAACAAAAATACCCACCCCCAAATAAACCTGAATAGGTTTTGAGGCAGTCTTCCCTTGAGTAATGTCCCCTTTCTCCACTTAGTGTATTATTACTATTATTGAGACAAGGTCTTGCTGTGTGGTCCAGGCTGGTCATAAACTTACCATGTGGCCCGGGCTGGCTTTGAACTCATGGCAGTTCTCCTACCTCAGCCTCCTGAGGCATGTACCACTATGCCTGTTAATTTTTTTTTAATGTGGTGATGAGAAATCAAATCCAGGGTCTTGTGTATACTAGGCAAATGCTTTATCCACTTAGTTATGCCCCAGCTCTCCCTACAGTGTATTTTATCATTTTAAAAATTATTTTGTGTTTCTGTGGATCAAACCCTGAGCCTTTGCAGTGAGCGACATCCTCACCGATTTTTAAATTAAATTAAATTATTATTTTTTTTTTCTGAGACAGGGTCTTGCCCTGTTGTCCAGGCTGGTTCAGAGCTCACTTTGTAGCCCAGGCTGGCCTTGAACTCAAAGTGATCTTTCTGCCTCAGCCTCCCGAGTGCTGGGATTACATGTGTGTGTTACCATCCCCCTGGAATGTTTTATGTGATGCTGGGGAATGGAACCCAGGACCGTGTGTGTGTGTGTGTGCTAGGCCAGCACTTAACTGCCGATCTACTCTCCTAGTTCTTTATTTTGAGACAGGGTCTCAATAAGTTACTAAATTATCCAGGCTAGGCTCAACTTGTGATTGTCCTGCCTCAGCCTCCCAAGGTGCTGGGATTACAGGCCTGTGCCACAGGGCCAGATGAACATTTTTTTTTACATTATTGTACTATATCCTTTATTTTGTGTGTACATACGGTGAATTTTGGGATGTCCTAGGATCTAACAGTAGAGCTTCTTTGGGAACCCCTTCTCCTTAGCTTCCTGCTCCTCTCTGACCCCAGCCCTGTCCCCAGTGACCCTCCCAGCCCTGCCGGCCCCTCCCTTCACTCTGAAGGAACAGCTCTGAACATTCCAAGTAGCACTGGCAGATAAGAGGCCTATTGTGCCTACTTACCAGGGCGCCCTCTGGCCCCCAGCCAGCCTGCGCTGCTGGAGGCCTGCGGATTCCTGGGACTGGGGACTGGTTTTACTGGGATGAGTTCACCTGGCCGTGAGAAGTCAGTCTGGAGCTCTGATGTTGGCTTGTCACGTGGGGAAAAAACTGACACTCAGTAGACACCTTGTTCTACTGAGGCCCTGAGGCTTGTGGCACTCCCAAAACTCTGGGAGTGGCTCCAGCCCCACCAAAATGGAAGAGGATAGGTTCCCAGAGGTCCCTGGAGTGGAGACGGGGAACCTTGTTTCCCCTCACCTGTGGAGTGGGCTTCAGGTTTGCAGACCGCATCACAGGAAAGGAACTCTAGAAGGATTTATTAGGCAGCTTTTTTTTTTGAGACAGGGTCTCGCTCTATAGCCCAGGCTAGTCCTGAACTCACTGTGTAGCCCAGGCTGGCCTTGGCCTCACAGCAATCCTCCTGTCTCATCCTCCAAGTGCTGGGATTACAGGCATGCGCCACCACACTGTTTTTTTGAGCTGGGGTCTTGCTATGGTCACTCATGCTGGTCCTGCACTCAGTCTGTTGCCCAGGCAGGCCTCGAACTCAGTCCTTTTGCCTAAGCCTCCTGAGTACTGGGATTACAGGAATGAGCCCCTGTGCCCAGCTTTAGGCAGACCTGCAAGCCTGCAATTCCAGCACTTAAGAAACTGGGGCTAGAGGATGCCACAAGTTCAAGATTACATAGTGAGTTCAAGGCCAGTCTGGGCCACATAGTGGGTCCAGGACCAGTTTTGGCTATAGATCAAAACCCTATCTCAACAAAACAAAACAAAGTCAACAGAACCAAGAAAGGTATAACAGTATGCACTGAAAGGAGCAGGGGCCCACGGGGCCTGAGCCGGGTGGAGTATGGGGATTTGGAGGTGTGCCACAGATGGATTCTCTAGCGTGGGTATCTGACGAGGGCCGTGTTAAAATGCACACCATCTTGAGACCTGCCGTCCTCAGAGTAATGGTTTCCTAAGGACGCAGCTGGTAGGAGGATCATGACTTCGAGGCGAGAAACTTAAGTCCAGTTCTCAGGAGGCTTGCAGGCTTTAAGATGCTTAGGATTTTTCCTGGAAGGGGGAAAAAGCTTGAATAACTCCTGTGTCCTGAAGCTGCAGTTTTTCTTAAAAAGCAGAACAACCAGGATGCTGGGACCTTTGAGAGCCATCAGCCATGCAGGTGGGGAGCTGGACCTGGGGCCATGGTGGGGATCAACGCACACTAAACGACTATCCTGGGAAATTGAGGAAGCTACGTTGTGGGATTTTTTTGTTTGTTTGTTTTGTTTTTCATGGCACTGAGGATTGAACCCCTGGCCTTTCACATGGAGCTACATCCTCAGCCATTTTTAATTTATTTTTTATTTCAAGACAAGAGTTTCGCTAAGTTGTTCAGTTGCCCAGGCTGGGCTTGAACCTCCTGCTTCAGCCTTCTGGAGTTTGGGAATCACAGGCCTGCGTCACCACGCCCCACAGTGGATGTCTTATCCTGGGGATATGCCCTTCTGCTGACCTAGAAGCCCCTTCAAGGAACAAGCCACCCAAGAGGCTGTTACCTTAGAGCTACAGCAGAGGTGACCCAGGGAACCTTAGTTAAAGGGCATTGTTTCCAGCTGAGCCAGGCCCCTGCTGGGGTGCTCTTTGCACACTGAACCATCGACCCTGGGGATTTTCTCCCTAACCCTCTCTCATTCTTCCTTTTTCCTTTCTTCTTCCTTCTCTCTCTCTCTTCCATCCTTCTTCTTTTTATTTATTTATTTATTTTTAAGTACTGGGGATTGAATACAGAACTTTCCCACTGAGATGGTTGCTTCTCTCTTTTTTGTGGTGCTGTGAACGCAACCCAGAGTCTCTGCACTAGGCTACATCACTAGTCTCATTTTTTCACTTTGTTTTTGATTATGAGACAGGGTTTTGCCAAGCTGAGCTGATCTTGAACTTGTGATTCTCCTGCCTCCCAGAGTGCTGGGCATGCAGATCTGCACCACTGGGCCCAGCCCCCACACCTACTAGCAGACTGAACTTGGGTGAGTTACAAGATCCCTTGGAGCCTCAGTGTCCTTTGGTGTAAAACAGATGTAATGACTAGTGTCGCTACGCTGTGATGATTTCAACGAGACAACGTCCCTGGCGCTCGGCCTGCCCCAGCCACTCGGGATGAATATCAACCTCCTCTTCCTTTGTTTGATGCCAACGTTATGGCTGCCTGACACCTAAGTACCCTGGGCTGCTGAGTAACTCCCAGGAAGACATGAACACCAGCGTCTGTTCACCCTGCCAGGGCCCAGCAGGGCTCTGCCTCCCTGAAGAACGACCCGTGTGACGACCTGCCCTCCTGTGCCCGCTGACTTGTTGTCCCTTGGGTCCTCTACCCCTCCCGTCTCCCCCAGGTGGAATAAACAGCCTCCATTTTTTTTGTTTGCTTCTAGTTTCTCACTGCATCACAAACACCCCGATGTCATGCAACCCTTCTCATCAGCCTCGCCTTTAACAACCCATCCCAGGCTTTCTTAAGTTCTCTAAGTTGATAATGTTAAACAGTTTTCACGTGTTATTTGCTTTCTTAAATGTGAAATTAATTTGTCAGATTTTCTCCTTGAGCAAACCATCTTGCTGTTCTTTTCCTCATTGTACGTCAGGGGCTGGGGCCTAGCTCAGCGGTTAAGGCGCTTGTCTAGCAAGTCCAAAGCCCTAGGTTCATTTACCCAGTACCATATAACCTGGGTGTGATGGCACACACTTGTAATCCCAGCATTCAGAGCGAGACCTTGTCTCAGAAATAAAAGTTTTATTTCACTGGATAGATTGCTTACTTCACAAGCAAGCCATAACTATCCCAGGTTCCCTTTAGACATTTTTAAATAATTGGGGCAGGGGTTGTAGCTCAGTGGTTGAAATGCTTGCTCACCAAGCACAAGGCCCTGGATTTGATTCCTTTGCACCACATAAACTGGGCGTGGTGTTATGTGCTTGTAATCCCAGTACTCGGGAGGCTGAGGCGGGAGGATTGCTGTGAGTTTGAGGGCAGCCTGGGCTCCAAAGTGAGCTCAGGACCAGCTTGGACTATAAAGTGGGACTCTGTTTCAAAATAAGTATGTAAGTAAGTAAATAAATAAATGCCAGCCCACTAGGGCTTCCTGAAAACAAGAAGAAATTTAAAAATAATAACAGATATTGTCATATAATATAGAATAAAAAGGTGGGCCCTGCAGCAGGAACCCACCATCCCAGCACTCTGGGAGGCTGAAGCTAGAGACTGAAATTCACCAGGGGCAGTTTAGCGATTTAGCAAGACCCTCTCTCAAACAAAACTAAAACAATGCGTGGGGGCTGTGCAAAGGCAAAAGCTCAGTGCAAAGGCCCTGGGTTCAATCCCCAGCACCTTTCCCTACTAAATCACAATGTCTAGAAACTTTACATGTGGTATTTAATTTAATCCCTATAATAATCACACTAACTAGACACTATGTTTGCCATTCTGTATACAGCATATATGAAATTTTATAATTTGTCCAAAGTTACCATATTAGAAAATAGATAAAGACACACAGGTCATCACCAGGTTGGTCTGCGCCAAGTGCCCATCGTCCCGCTGCTCTGACCTTCTCCCCGTCTCATGGATCTGGTGGCTGCAGAGTGTGGAAGGGTCTGTGTGTCATAGCTTGTCCCTTCTTTTTTCTTTTCCTTTTCCTCTGGTTCTGGGAATTAAGCCCGGGGCTGTACTCCCAGCCTATTTTTATTTTTGATTTTGAGGCATCTTGCTACTCCGCTAAGTTGCCCAGGTTGGGCTTGAACTTGTGATCCACTGGCCTCAGTCTCCCAGAGCACTGGGATGACAGGCTGGAGACACCAGGACGGGCTACATGTTCACTTTTCTCATCTGGATGAGCAGCAGGTAACCAGTGATGGCTGGTAACCCATTTGGGCCAATGGTCTCTCAATATCATGTTGGACTTGAGCAGAGCTCAGGTGTCAACCCTCCATCTAAACAAGTCACCGTCTGTCCCTCCATCCCTCCATCCAATTTTTTTTTTTTTTTGGAATATCCATCCAATATTCCTTAGGAGTCTGCATACTAGACATTGCCCTATGTGCTGAACATGGGTAATTCACAAAGAACAGAAGTGTGTTCCTCACAACTTTGGAAGCTAGAAGTGTGAGGTTAAAGTTCAGACAGGTTTGGCTGTCTGGGGAGGACTGAATTTGGGGGAGTGGAATGCCTCACATGGTGGACAGGGAAGTGACTGTCAGTTCCTGAGCCTTTTCTAGAGGCCACGTGTGGCGGTGAACACCTGGAACCCCAGCACTCAGAGCCTGAGGCAGGAAGATTGCAAATTCAAACCCAGCTTAGACACCTTAAGGACAGCGAGACACTATCTCAAAATCAAAAATAAAAATTGGCTAGGGATGAAGATTAGTGTGAAGACCCTGAAATGATCCCCAGTATGGTGAAAAAAAGAAAGGAAGAAAGAAAGACAAGACAAAAAGGTCTGTGGGTATAGCCCAACACGAACGTCCTGTGTTCAATCCCCAGTAATGAGGAAAAAAAAGGTGGGCCTTTACCCCATGAACGAGGGAGGAGGAGCTTTCCTGACCTCACCTACTACTTTTAAAGCCCCACCTTCTACCACCCTTTTCCTCCCTTATCTTTCTCCAAAAGTGATTGTTTTGATCTCTGTTTACTAAATTGTAACTTCAACGGTCCTGCCTCCCTTAGAATCCTGACAGAGCATCTTTCAGTGCCCCAAATTGTTCAAATCCTTAGAGCTTCTTACTTTATTTCAACAGAGAAGGGATTCCTTCCTTTGCAGTTAACACTTGCTAGAACTTGGAAGATGGCATCTTCTCTCATCTTCAAATCTTGAGGGGTCCTCAGTTCCCTCCCATCCAACAAGCTCTCTGCAGTATCCACTATCCAGCAAACGGCACAGTCCAAACCTAATTGGGTACTTGGGAGGCTGAGGCAAAAGGATTGCTATGAGTTTGAGGCAAGGCCTGAGCTACATAGTAAGTTCAGTACCAGCCAGGAGGACAGAGAAACACCCTTTCTCAAAAACAAAAACAAAACAAAACCAAAGCCTAATTAGCCCAAGTTGACGTTTGGCCTGAGGGTCACACTGACTGACTCACAGTGGAAGTGTGTCCAGACCTATCGAATGCTGTCCACAAAAGAGCTCTGCCAGGTGTGGTGGGGCACACCTGGAATTCCAGCATTCTGGGAGGTTAGGGCAGGACTACAAATTCAAACCCAGCCTGGGCAATTAGCAACGCAGCAAGACTCTGTCTCAAAATCAAGTATAAAAATGGACATGTGACTCAGGGCGAAGGCCCTGGATTCAGTCTCCTGTACCAGAATCAAGTAAACAACCTAGGAGCTCTGGCAACTATATTCTTATGGAAATATATAGATTAACTAGAAAAAAAAACTTCGCTTGTGTGTCTATAAGTAAATTAGTAAAAGGGAATTTTTGTTGTTGTTTTGTTTTTTGAGACATAGTCTCCCTAAGTCACTAAATTGCCTGGGCTGAACTTGACCATGGCAACCAAAATGCTGGCTCAGCCTGCGCACTTCTGACCTCTCATTCCAGCGGTCTCTTTGACCCTAAACCTGAGAAACCAGTGGCCCGTGAGCATTCCTGAGCTGGGGCCAGCCTGTCTGTCCTGTCACCAACCCCAGCCTGCAACAACAGATGGCTAAAGCAAAGCCACCTCTGTGGGTTGCAGGTCTGCCCCCTTTCCTTTCCTCTTTTCTCATCTCTTCTTTCTTTCCCTTTCTGTAGTGCTGGGGGTTGAGCCCAAGGTCTTCACCTGGAGCTACAACCCAGCCTAGTTTTATTTTTAACTTTGAGACAGGATGGCACTAAGTTGCTAGACTGGGCAGGCGAGGATCAAAGTTGCAATCCTTCTGCCTTTGGCTCCCGGATGGGGAAGGCTCCCGGATGGGGAGGCTTGCTCTGGGCCCAGCTCAAGTCATCCTCGAAGGCATGGTTTCATACAATCTGCGTTCAAATCTGCGACATGGTTATTTGCATTTGCACAGATGATAAACACAGACGCAGAGAGGTCATGTGATGAGTTCACGGTCACTGAGTTAGTTGGCAGGAGGGCCACGGTGTGACCCGAGGGACTCCATCTCCTGGAGGACTCCATCTGGGTTGAAATCCAAGTTATTATTAAACCGCTATATGCATAATTAATATTTTTACCAACCGTGCAGTGTTACCATAACAAATAACTCATGATTAACAGTACAATGAGACCACAATAAAATGACATGTGACATTTGGTGGTGAACTCACTAATTTAAACCAGACACTCCTGTTTTTTTCATTGTAATGAGTCTACAGACAGTATCTACAGTTGTTAAGTCAAGAAAAATTTGTAAATATATTATTTATGTTGAGATATAGATTCAATGGTAACTAACAAAGGTTAAAAACAGAAACTGGTACTGAAGTCTCTGGGTAACAGGTGTGGTTAAGGTGAGGGTGGGGTAGGGGGAGAGTTTTGTTTCTCATTTTAGACACCTCTGAACAATCTGAATTTTAAAAAGATGCTGCAAATTCTACCTCTATAAATTAAAAGCTAACTTTTTATATTTTTTTGAGACAGGGTCTCTCTCTGTAGTTCAAGATGGCCCTGACCTTGAACACATAGCAATCCACCCGCCTACGTCTCCCGGGTGCTGGACTTACAGGTGTGTGCCCCCATGCCTGGTTTATGTGGTACTAGGAAATTGAACTCAGGGCCTTGCCTGCACTTGTGAGGCAGGTGCTTTACTTGCTGAGCCATCCCCAAATCTAAAAACTAAACATAGAAACGTGACAGAAAGTTAAAAAGACCCCATTCATGAGTGGTTGACTGCTCAACCATAGGTAACAGGGCACAGTCGATGCACAAAGTGCACAAAGTGGGGCACATGTGTGCAAATTTTAAGAAAAAGCAAACAGCAAAATGATATGGTTTGGTTAATACTTACTTACATCTTTTTTTTTTTTTGTCCTGAACTCACTGTGTAGCCCAGTCAGGCCTCAAACTCACAGCAATCTTCCTGCCTCAGCCTCCTGAGTGCTGGAATTATAGGCATGCCATGCCTGGCTTACATGGTGCTGGGGAATTGAACCCAGGCCCTTGCACTTGCTAGGCGAGTGCTCTAACTGTTGGGCTATACCTCCAGCCTGGTACTACTTATTTCAAATGGTGTGTGTATGTGTGTGTGTGCACACACTCAAATGTAGGGATAAAGGCAGAGAGGAGTGAAAGCCTGTTTGCTTGGTAATAGTACTGAGGATTGAACCTGTGGCCTTTACTACACCCCCCCCCCCCAGTCCATTTTGTTTTTTATTTTGAGACAGGCTGGGCTTGAACTTGTGATCTTCCTACCTCAGCCTCCCAGGGTGCTAGTTACAGTTATGCATGACTATACCTGGCTTTAATAGTTAATCTTTGATATTTATGTTACTTGATCTTTTTAAAGGGGCATGTATGAATATAGAAGGTCCTGCAGGCTCAGAGTCAAGGTGACTCTGACTACTTCCCTTTACCCTTCTCTCTGTTCCTGATTCCAAAGAGCCCAAGAGTGACTGTATTGTTAGGAATGAGTCAGCCTCTTAGCCCCGCGGCGAGGAAATACCCTAGTTCTCTGCTCCATGGTACTGCTGTAAAAGGGACCTTGGTGACCTGAGTTACTTCACTATCAGGCTGTAATGTCACTACAGAGTTGACTAAAAGCCTGACTCATGTTTTTTATATTGCCAGATTTCCTTTCTCTGCTTGGTTTTGGGCGTATGTTACCAAGAGTATGTGGGGTATAAGTCCCTGAATACAGTGTCCGATGAGTGTATGATGGTATCTAGCCTGTAATTTGGAGTCCATATGTAGGATCTTAACCAGTCCTAACACTTGTTGAGAATCCTTCTGTGACCTTGGCAATTAAGACTATTTTTTTGAAAAAGGGTCTCGCTCAGATGTCCAGGCTGGTCCTTAATTCACTATGTAGCCCAGGTAGACCTTGAACTCACAGCAATCCTCCTGCCTCAGCCTCCCGAGTGCTGAGCTGACAGGTATGCACCATCGTGGCTGGTTTATGAGGTTCTGGGAAATCAAACTCAGAGCCTTGTGCTAGCCAGGCAAGCGTTGTAACCGCGGAGCTACGTCCCTGCCCCCACAGATACTGTTTAAATGGTCACTGTCTCTCCGTTCATTGTGTCCCACTGCCAGTAACTGAGGCCGCCAGGGAGAGCCGAACATGGGGCGTGGCCAGTAGCCCACCTTTCCCACCATTACTGTGAACTCTGTCTTCTCTGGTTCCCAACTTTTCTGTCCTGCTCCCTCTCATTTCCAGACAAGGCTCGCCTTGGGCAAATTAAGCTCGCCCAGTCTTTGCTCCTCTCCCCCGTTCTCCGCGCTCGACCTCCAGTCTCAGTTAGACTTGAACCAAGAAGCCCAGCGTCCGGACGTGACGTGAGGGGACTGCCTGCACGGAGCTGGCGGCGTGACTGTGGGCAGGCTGCGGCTTGGTCACCCCCGGAGCTGCACTCCGCACAGGAGTCTCCTTTTCTGCTGGACACCCCTCAGCTCTGCTCCCACGCCTTTCATGGAACTGAAGCAGGCCCACCCAGATGCCCTCTGATGGCCGCCCTTAGTTGGTGCCAACCAGATATGGTTTAATTCACATCTACAGAACGCTCACTGCAACACCTAAGTTGGCGCTTGATTGAGAAACCAGAGGCTCTGTAAATTCTCACAGTAAAACTGACTGTCATACTCTGTGTCTGAGGACTTTGTTTGCACATATTGGTTTAACTCATAAGTAAAATGTAACTACTGGGCTTGGTGCAGGCCTGTCATCCAGCACCATGGAGGGTGAGGCAAGAGGATCTCAAGTTTGAGCCCAGCGTGGGAAATTTAGTGACTTGGCAAGACCCTGTCTCAAAATCACAAAATCAGAAATTATAAAGGGGCTGTGGATGTAGCTCAGTGCAAAGGCCTTGGGTTGGATTCCCAGTACCACACACACACACACACACACACACACACGCACGCACGCACGCACGCATAAGCACGTATGTGCACAAAGTAACAGACAGGAACTGAATGCTTCTTTCATTTTGTGAAGAAAATTTAAAGAACCAGGGGCTGTAGGAAAAGCTCAGCAGTTAAAGTGCTTGTCTCAAGCACTAAGTACCCAAGTTCGATTCCCCAGTACCACATAAGCCAGGCGTGGTGGCATGTGCCTGTAATCCCAGCACTCGACAGGCTGAGGCAGGAGGATTGCTGTGAGTCCAGGACTAGCCTGGGCTCCACAGTGAGTTCAGGACCAGCCTGGGCTACAGAGTGAGACCCTGACTCAAAAGAAAAAATTTAAAGAACTAAACAATGAAACAACAATAACCTACAAACAGCCAAGGTATGTGGAGTTAGGGTAGGGTAGTGGGGAGCTTGAAATTCACCACTTAGTCAAAAGGCCAGGACTCACACACGCAGGGCCCCTCCTCCTCGCCATACCCTTGACCTTGTGGGTCATCAACCATCCCTGACCCTCCGCTTTACCTCCAAGACCTTCCCAAAATTTCTCCAGGACCTCCCCACCAGCACGTCTGCATTTCCTCCCACAAATGTACCTTGAGATCCTCAGCCACACATCCCCTCTGGGACTTTCCCCACCTCTACAACCCTGTGTGTGTTTTTGGGTCACATTTGTCTTTCAAGTTTAATCTGTCTTCTATAAAGTTCTTCATGAAGATCACATTATTCATTTTGTCCATCAAATATTTATCTAGGGCACTGGGAGATGGCATACAGAAAATGAACAGATTAATCAATTCCTAGCTGAGACCTTGACTTCTAAAGCTGGAGACTGAATGGGGTGAAGAGAGGCCACGAGAAATACTGGTGGGTTCGCCTGGGTGTGGGGTGGGAGAACTAAACACTGCGCTCGTGTGTGGCCCTTCTTCCTCCTTTAGCAGCTAAGGGACATGTTGCATTATATTGTCACCTGACCCCCGGGGTCCAAGCGGGTGCAGAGGTGAGGGTCGCCTGCGGAGAGCGGTGTGTGTTGTCTACTTGCTGATCTGGTCCTGGACCTGAGCTCCAGCTGTTGCTGCCTTCTGGCTGCAGGATTCCAGTGGACTCACGTGCTGCAGACGAGGCCCTTCCACGTCCACATTTCATCTTCAACTGGAGGCCAGCTACCTTCTGTCTTTCGTTATTTTTTTTTCAGTGCTTCAGTAATACACAGCAAGAGCCATCTAATTCCCTGTCCTCTGTAATCACCATCTCTCTAAGCACCTCAGAGACCCAAGTGGTGACCTGGTTCTCCACCTGTGCCCTACCCCACTTCACAGCCAGCGAATGTTGTAACAATTGCACGGCCACAGTGTGCTAGGCATTACTTGCAGCCTGCCTGCACCATAGGTGGGAATCCCATTGTTAGCCAGCTGAAGGGCTGTAGTCGGTTCTGGGTGGAACCAACCGCACAAGGGGGGTGGGGGGAGGGCCCAGGGAGCGGGTTCTGAGGCAGAGGTTGGCATGCAGAGGGGCATCTGCAGGAACAGCACCTGTAAGGAGGTGAAGAAACAAGGCCTGGGGCTGCTTAGGCGTTGCATCAGAGATGTTGCTAGTCCTGTGCAGTTTGGGAGCTGCAAAGACTCTCTGAGTTAGCTCAAATAGAGGCAAGCTCTTGTGTCATTTGATCACCGGACGAGGGCATCTACAGCTAGGGAGAGGTGTGAGCTTGGCCAGGTTAGCACCTTCCAGGTGTGGAAGCCATTGGCAGCCACCCGCCCAGCAGCTAGGACAGTTAGCGCCTGAGTCCTGGAGCCTCTGAGCAGCAAACCCCAGCATGTGGGGAGTGGCTCTCTCCTCCCACCCTGCAGCTTCAGGCTCATGGATAAACCAGGTTCACAACACAACAGAAGGGAGAGACACTGAATCGAAGGAAAGAGATTGCATTACAGATAGATTCTTGATGTTTGCATCTAAAACGAGACACCTGCGGAAAGGTACACCAGGGCTGGAGGGATAATTCCAGACTCAGACCACAACTTTGAGGGTAAGAAATGTATTACTCTGGCACAGATGTTGGTAATCAAAGAGATATGTCTATGGGTAAGAGGAAACATACGAATTTTGTACCTTCCATTTGATTTGCTGAAAACTTAAAATTTATTAAGAAAAATATATCACCTGCATTTTCTCCAATTACCTCAAGAGAAAAAGCTCTAATTTCTGGCACCTGAGATAATCATCAATGTGACTCGTTCTCCCTCTTCCTCTCTTTAAGTACATGCTAGGATGACACTTTCCAACTCCCTTGGGGTTAGGTGTGGCTGTCGTGGGGTGGGGGCACCAGGAAGTGGTCTGTGTCGCTTCTGGTAGAAGTGTTCAAGAGTAAGCGCGCCACTAGCAGGATGATGCAAGCCTGTTCTCCAAGGACTGTGGGAGGCTGAGGTAGGAATGCAAGCTTGGGCCCAGCCCCAGCAGCTCAGTGAGACTTTGTCTCAAAAAAACCCCATAAAAATAGGCTGGAGATGTAGCTCAGTGCAGAGATCTGGGTCCAATCCTCTGTACCACAAAGAAAAAATTAGTGTGCGATTGGCCATGTTGTTTTGTCCTAACAGTGTCTAGGGGTGTTCTTCACGGTGGAGGCCCGCAGAGCCATTCTTTATGTGTGTGTGTGTGCATTAAGGCCTTGGGACGGTTTTTTTCAGAGCATGCTTCAGCCTGCCCTGACATGATACCTCTGCTGACCCTTGAATAACAGAAGTGACAAGGTTAGTTGAATTTCAGCCACTCATTTTCATGAACTACAATATTTATTTGAAAATACAAGTTTTGAACAAAATCCAGCACACTCGTTTCTAGTAGTTGTGTTCACTCTCTAAAATCTTCAGAAAGTCATTGCTTTTGACTCTGCATATACTGTCCAGAACTTTCTGGTGGCAAGACCAGAAAGTATTGTGTAACAATCCATGTGAAAATGTTCGTTACTTAATGCAGAGAATTAAAGACAGACAGTGCAGCCAAGCTGCAGTGGGCGGAAATATGCTAGCACTGCTTTGCCAGCAGGAGTGAATACTTCCCATGTGAATATAAAAACTTAGGGTTGCTCAAGAAAATACTACGTTTTCAGGTTGATTAACCTAGGCAAAATGACCTTTTAATTTAGTACTCAGCTTCCTTGATTTTCTAACTACCATTCCCTTCCTTCTTTATTAGTTTGCAAGGGGCCTTACCCTATACAAGTTTGTATTTGCAATAAGTAATCCACTAGAAGTGTGAGGTCAGGGGCTGTCATCTCACTGGCTTGGGTCTCTTCCCTATCCCAGCCTCTTTTCTTTGCACTACTGGCCCTTCTGTCTTTCTCAGGCAAATCTTTTGTGCCCTTCTTGCAACCCACTTCTTTCTTCTGTTTTGGGAAAAGCTGGAGAGATTAATGGGAGTGAGGAGATACCTGTGGGAGAAGTGAGCCAAACCAGGAGTGCATCTTAACAAATGCTAATATATTCTAAACAGAAGGCATCTGAACCATAAAAAGACTAGAAAATATTAATGATATTTCTTTTATAGATTTTCTATCTACCTTCTTCATGTAGGTAAGCAACACTGAACAATATAGAACATTTACACAACTAAAAGACGGATAAGCAGCTTTGATGTTTTAATTACACTACAATGGCTCTTCCTTACTTGGGATTTCCAAGTCCTTGAATTGTAATGGCCTTATTTATGCTGTATATATGGACTATGTTTATCTCTTTCTGGAGGTTTCTTTGAATTTATTCAGTTCCACATGACTGCATTTAGTGACACCCTTTGTCTTCTCAAATCCTTTGGTCTAACAGACTATACAGTACCTTTCTCCGTTAGTCTCCCTTCCCAATCATGTAACCTATGTGGCATCTTCTCCAAGACAGTGCTTGGTGGCCCTGGAGTCTAAAGTATACTTTTCCTACTGTTAGGATTTGGATCTGGAAAGATCTCCAAGAGCCTCTTGTATCTGGATGCTGTGCAGGAGCTATGGACATGTGCTGTTAAAAGGCAGGGCCTGGTCAGAAGGGGCAAGTCACTGGAGCTTGACCCAAAAGGGACAGGTCACTAGGACATGACCTGGAAGGGTATACACTAGCTCTGCCCTCCTCAGTCACCTCACCTGACTTCCTGTCTGCCCTGCTGTGAGCAGCTCCTTTCCTGCTTGGCCTCTGCCATGTGCTTCTACCACTGCTGGCTGCCCATGAATGGACAGAAACCTTCTGAAACTGTGAGCTAAAATAAATCTTTCCTCCCTTAAATTGTGGATGTCACGTATTCTGTCCTAGCAATGAGTAAGTAATGAACACACTTGGTTTTTACTGCTTGGATGACTTTACCAGTTTTTCTCTGTAGGCTACATTCACAGGCTGAGTAAAGTATGCTCCCAGATCTCTATTTTTTCTAGTTTGGATCTGGTATGTCCCTTAAAGTCCTGGCCTCCAGTCTGGTGTAACTTTAAGAAGTGGTGAGGCCTACTGTGCCTCACGACCTAGTTCCCACACCCTGCTGGGCTGTTTTAGGGAAGGAAGACAGGACGTTTGTGTTGCTTTAATCTGCTAAGTCTGTAGTCATTTGGTTCAGCAGTTACAGAAAACTAACCCAACATCATCATGGCTTTGTGATGCCTTAGGTCTGTTCCACACAATCTATGTCAATATCATGCTCACTGGTTTCGCTATGAATAAATGGTAGACTACGAATCTTCGGTGGACAGGAACCACAAGTTTTACATCTGCTTTTTTTTTTTTTTTCTTTATCAATCCTTCTACCTAGTTTAGTCTTGAGTATCCAGATGTTTGGGGTTAATTTAAATTTGGTACACAGAGGAAATGGGGGGATGAAGGACATGTAAAAGACATAGACAACTCAACAAACTGTTTGCTTCCTTAGGACCAGATTCCAGCTGAGTTGTATCACATGCAGGGCTAGATGCACCGTACTTGCCCATTGGAGATGAAGACAGAGGGCGCCCAACAGATGCCTGATTCATTGGGCTGTAATCTGTGGGGGATAAGGAAGGAAGAGGGGAAAAGCAAGATGTGCCCAGAACTAAGTCTCACTTTGTATTAGCTGATCGATTTGGCCACATTAAGCTAAAATTACTGAAAAGTACACTGAACTTAAGTTTCAAAAATTATTGTTTAAAAGGTAATGCAAAGATATAGTGCAAGAATCCAAAAGATAATGAAGAAATTATTTACAGTGAAAAGTCAGAGTCCAGCTAAGTCCCAATCCTTATCCCTCAGGTCCTGCTCTCTGGAGGAAACCACACTCTCCAATTCCTCACGTGCTGTATGGAGACAAGCTCAGTATGCATGAAAGCCATCTAAATAGTCTTTATTTCTAGTGGATCCCATTCTTAACATGAGTTTTTTCCTGGGGTGAAAAGTGAACCTCAATGGTTAATGCTCAGCAGACACAAGGCTCTGAGTTGACTCCCCAGAACTACATAAAGATTAGCTGGGTGTAGTGGTACACCTCTGTAATCCTAGCATCTAGGAGGCGGAGGCAGGATGATTGCTGTGAGTTCAAGATCAGCCTGGGCTATATAGTGAGTTCAGGACCAGCCTGGAATACAGAGGGAGACTCTTTCTCAAAAAAAAAAAAAATACTTTTCCTTAAAGCAAAATTAAAAAAAATGATAAATCAGGATGTAGTGATTTGACTTCATTCACTAAATTCAGTACTTAAAATCCCATGCAGTATGCTTTACAGTGTGCTAAGAGACAAAGAGGTCGCTGGTAACTTACAGAAAATGGGTCTATTCTGCAGGACTTTACTACCCCCACTGGAGAGAACTGTAACAATGAACTGAGGTTTCCGGGCAGCTGATCAAGTGCAACACTGTGTGCTTCAGAATTGGGAGACCCTACCTGCCTGAAATTGGGGCCAGACAATCAACACTTCTGTCATTTATCAACCAACTACTGAGAAATATTTGTTTCTCTCTGAGCAAGAGTTTCTCTTTGGAATCTGCAATTTAGTCATGGAAGATAAGGGAAATAACCAATGCAAGGACGGGGTAAGGGCTACAGAGCAGGTGGGTGCTGTGTAACGGTCAAGCCATGTTATGACTGTAACTTCTGAATGAAAGGGAGAGCAGGACCGTGAATGATTTTGAGAAAGGTTATCTTTAGAAGTGCCTCCAGCACTGCAGACGTGAAAGGGCAGCTTCAGAATGCCGAGGCAGAACGAAAGACGGCTGAAGGGTAAGGAGGTATTTTCCTATTGCTGTAGTGACATGCTGCTACACACAACACAAACTGATTATCTTATAATCCCACCAGCAGTACAACCAACCCTCACTGGGATAAATGCAGATATCCACTAGGCCCAGTTTCATGGTAAAAACTTCAAGGAGGAATTAGTGTTCTTACCTTTTCCAGCCATGTCTTCCTGCTTATGGATGTCACACGACCCGTGGTCCTGGCTGTTAGCTCCCTTCCCATCTTCAAAGCTGACGGTGTCGCATCTGTCTGGCCATTTTTCATTCTCACACATCCCTCTTGACTGGCCTTTGCTGTGCTCTTTAGGTTTCCAAGAACCTTGTGATTTCTTTGAGCCCACGGGACAACCTAGAGTCATCTTCCTATTCAAGATCAGGTACTTAGCGACTCCAACTCCCTTTGTTCCCCAGGGAACATATTCATAGGGTTCAGGGATCCAGGTGCTAGATGGACAGTACTTGTCCACTGTGTGGGCATCTCTGAGGGGCTTATCATTTGCCTACTTAACAGGTGATAAGGAGGCGCTGGTATTGAGTTGAAACGTGGTAAAAGGGTAAGGAGAGAACATATTGCTACGGACAATTGGGAACCTGCGTTTCTGAGGCTCGGTATAATTATTATTATTTGAAGATGGTTTCGGTTGCAGCGTACAAAGTTTGGGGTAGGGGAAAAAGGGCCTGGAGGAACAGTAAAGAGGTTACAGCGTTCAAGGCCCAGGGGTTCAATTCCCCAGTATCACATAAACTGGGCATGGTGGCACACGCCTGTAATCCCAGCACTAGGGAGGAGGATTGCCTCGAAGTTGAGACCAGCGTGGGCTCCACAGTGAGTTCAGGACCAGCCTGGACTAGAGTGAGACCTTGCCTCAAAAAAAAAAAAAAAAAAAAAAAAAGGGGACGCGTAGCATTAGACCAGAGGAGCAGAAACGGAAGGCAGACAATCCCCACCCGACAGGACCTAACTGGTTTCAGTAATGGTAATATGGCTGAATTTGTCCTACAGATGTCGCAACGGAGGTCCTTAACACCTGCAATTGACAAGGGGAAGCAAAGCTGAAACTCACGAAGAGCCAGAAACATACACGTTTATAATGTGCGTGTGTGTGTGTTCGTGTGTGTGGTGCTGGGGATGGAACTCGGGGACTCGGCACTGCTACATCCTACGCTAACTTTTCAGTTTTGCTTGGCAGTCAGGGTTTTGCTAAACTGCGCAGGATGGGCTCGAATTTGTGATCCCCCTGCCTCAGCCTTCCAGCGTGTTGGGTTTAAAGACAAGCGCCGCCGGGCCCAGCTGAAACCTGATTTTTAAAAACAGTCCAAATCGTAGGACGAGCAGACAGCCCGTGCTTTTAAGATTTTACCTTAACACGACACACTACAGAATCCGGTCTTTGACCGAGGCCAACGAGGCCACAGCATTTCCGGTCTCAGGGACGCCGAGGTCGCAGTCCTAACCTGCCAGTCTCTCTTAAAAGGACCTGGACCCCAGGCCGCGCGCCCTCCGAATCCACAGTACGGAACCTGACAAACAAGTCCTCAGCGATGCCAGGCGCAGGCGGAGAGCGGTGACTTCCGGTCACGTCTCAATCCGCCGACTTCCTTTGCGTCATTTCCCGTGCGACCGCCGCTTGTATTTGGTTGTGCTTCTCCTGCTTGCTTCTGTGGGCTCTCCCGCCTGCGCCTTCCCTGTGGCCAGCAGCAAGGGACATGAGTTACCCTGCGCCCGGGCGCCCGGAGGGGGTCCTCCCCGGGCCACCCGGCAGCCTGGAGGCTGGCGAGGCGACCCTGGGTATGTGTTGTCGTGCAGGCGAGACCGAGGAAGTTGGAGGCGGGAGCCGCTGCGTGGGAGAACGCGACTCTGAGGCGGCTGGCGCTCCGGGCCGCGCGGGGGTGGGCGCCGGCCAGCCCTCCTGCGGGGAATGGTGGACCCGGAGCCCGAGAGGAAGCCGTGCACCCGGAGGCTGTCGGTGCCTAGCCATTCTGAGCTTGTGCCGGCTCCCCGCCTTGCTGTCCATGTCCTTGGTGGGTGGGTCTGTTAGAAGGGTGATAGGTTTGTAATTCAGAGACTGTCCAAAAGTGGCCATTCATGCTCAGTCCCGGCTGGTGACATTTTTTTTTTAAATTAGGGTGTTAATTTTAATCCCCATGACAGTCACAAAGAAAGTAAAGAATATGCACAAAAGGAAACAATAAAAGAATTTATATTTCACTGCAAGTCCAATGAGATACATAAGACAGTAATGCAGGAGGATCATACCAGCGTCAAAACGCTATGAGATGTATAAAAAACAAATGACAAAATGACAAAAGCCCCTCTTTGTAAGTAACCACATTAAATTTAAGTGGACTAAACCCCACCCAAGTCCTCTCGGGCACCGTCATGATTTACCTTGTAATTGCGTACACTTTTGAGATACAGTATTTTGTAACATTTAATCATTGAATTTGTCTATTTTTTCCTTTTTAATTTTTTAAACTTTTATATATTTCAGTCTAAAGACAGAGAAAGCAGAATGGCTCTTTTTAAAAATACGGTTTTATGCTGTCTGCAGGAGACTCACTGTTGCCTAGGCTGGTCTCGTTTGGTGACATTGGTTCATTCCCTAATCCTTGGGCAGTCTCTCTCTGCCCGAGTTGCAGGAGAGAGTTAAACATTAATGCTGAAGGAATCCATAGAGTGCAATGAATTAGCTTGCTGGCATCAAGTTGGCACTGCTTAGGTACCATTGTCCCCGGGAGAATGAAGACAATAGCTACCCAGAGCTTTCTCTGTGTTCCCTGATTCACAGGAGGGACCTTAGAGAAAAAGGCTGTGGGCCGTTTGGTCCACCTTTGAACAATGCTTTCTGGTTCCAGAAACTGAGAGCCTGCCCCAAAGTTGTGCTCTCAGCACTTACCTGCTCAGGCTCTCCTTCCTCTTTGCACCTCCCTAAGTTGCCTGTGCAAACGCGACCTCCTTGCAGGACGCCCGTGGGCCCCTCTCATCTACTGCTCTCTAATCGGTACTTGGATGTGGTTGTGTTGCACAGATCTCACATACATAACTTGTATGTAAGAACAGTGTGCCTTCCTCCTTCCCCTCCCGTTGCCTGCCTGCTTCCTTCCTTCCCTCTTTCCATCCCTTTCTCCTTCCTATATTTCCTAACCTTCTATTAGTACTGTGGCACCTTAAAGGAGCTTCCTAAATTTGACTCTTGCTTGGGACAGGTGCAAGTGATGCTTCTCCGGATGAAGGGCTAACGGAGGACCTGGCAGTGGAGGGCAGAGCTGTGGGGCAGCTGACGGAAGGCTTGCTATCCCACTACTTGCCAGATCTGCAGAGAGCCAAGCAGGCGTTCGAGGAGCTCAGGTAAGCCATCTGAGAGGCACATGCCCACCCATGTCCTCTTGGGCTCAGTCATGGTTTACCTTGTAATTGCGTACACTTTTGAGAGACAGTATTTTGTAATTGAATTTCTCTATTTCTTTTTTCTTATTTTAAAAAAAAATTTGTTTACTTATTCATTTTTTGGGTACTGTGAGCCCAGGACCTTGATACTCATCTAGATTTCCAGCATTTTTTATATTGAGACAGTGTCACACTACGTCACTTAATTACCCAGCTGAACTTTCAGTTCTCCTGCTTCATTCTTCCAGAGTGCTGGGATGATAGGCCTGCACCGCTGGGTCCAGCTGTAAGAGTCGAGGCGTGCATAGTTACTAAGCTGTAAAGAGTGAGGTAAACAGACCTAGAGAGCCTCAGAAGAACGCCTCAGTCTTACTCCATGACTCCACACTTGGGTTTGATGTTTTAGCTTTAACTTATGAGAGCATTGTCAGCTGAGGATTGCTGCAGGGTCAGTGTGCACCTGTAATAGAGTTGAGAAGTTGCTTCCACAGAAGTTATACTTATTTTCAGTCGTTGGTTCAAATGAATTGTCAGAGATCCTAAAGTTCTTTTTATGAAATGACCTGTTTCATTCCCAGTAAATAACTTTACTTGGCAAATAAAACATTAGGGAGTGTGCTAAGAGAGAAACAGGGCTGGGGAGTGGAACCCACAGAGGGGAGTCAGTGTGTGAAAAGGCTTCCTCCAGTGACAGGGGACCTCGCTCCTCCCTCGTCCTGGGTCAGAATCTCTGGGTCATCTAGGCTGGGCTGTCTCTAAATCAGAAAAATCATTACTCCTAATTTCCTTTATGACAGTGTTTTAATGTTAATATATATAAAATATTGAGTCTTTATTTGAGGCAGGGCCTCGCTTTATAGTTCAGGCTGGAGGTTATTTTATTTTTATAAAGGGCAGAGTACTGTGAAAAGCTATCTTTTGGGGGCATAATACAGAGAGTCTCTAGAAATAGCAATAAAGTACTTGTAAATAATTTGAGTATTTTAGTTAGTAGAGTCTGAAATTGAGGCAAGAATAAGAGGCTTTTGTTTTTGAGAGTGGGCCCCTGTGTCCAGTCAGGTCCTGACTTCATTATGTGGCCCACACTGGCCTCAAACCCTTGCATCCTCCTGCCTTAGCTTGCTGAGTGCTGGGATTACAGGTATGCACCACTATACCTGGCTTAAGACATTTGATCATCAGAATGTGGTTTTGGAATGTTATTTTGGTAAAGATTATGCTAAGCCAAAGAAGTCTGGGAAAGGCAGTGACTTTACAACTTAATTTCTAGGCATTATTGTCGACCAAGATGAGTGTTTGACCTTTGAGTGAATCAGTACTAACAATAGATTGATATTATTTTGATGTGTTTCAGACAAAACCAAGTTGTATTATTAGAAACATTGGAACAAGAGATTTTAAAATTTAAAGAGTGTCGTTCAATGCTGGATGTTAATGCTTTGGTAAGTGTGGCTTTTGGTTGTGACATAATGGCATCTGGCGTTAGAAGTGTGAGCTCTTCGTCTTAGCTGTATGCCCTGGTATTGTGAGCCTCTCACCCTTTAATTTTTGAAGTTTAGAATGTGGCCTTTTTATTTTAAGCAGAATTCTTTTTTATTTTACTAGATTTCCATAACCTTGTATTGTTCTCTTTAATTGTGGAACCCGTAATAGGAAATGGAACCTGATTTTAGATTCTAGGCCTGGAATTGATCTGCTCGGAATTGACTATTTAGAAGAGAGAATTAAAAGTGAGGGGTTTTGAGGGTTATATTTTTACTATTATGGAAAGTGTGATTTCCCTCTCAATTATATAATTTCTTAGATTAGCATTTTATTTAATTTTATGGCATGTTTGTAATGTCATAATAAATTAATGCCCTGGGTGGAAATGAGTACTTTAATAATGATTAGTTATATCTTTTATTATAAATAGCTGAATGGTTGAATTTCATCAGAGGTTCTATAGTTTTTTATTTTCTTTTTCTTTCTTTTTTTTTTATTTTTTGAGTTCAGGGCCTTTTCACAGAGCTCCATCCCCAGCCTATTTTTATTTTTTGATTTTGAGACATGGTCTCGCTAAGTGTCCCATCGTCCTGGACTCAGACTTGTGCTCTTCCTGCCTCAGCTTCCCAGAGTGCTGGGATTACAGGCCTGTGCCACTGGGCCCAGCGTGAAGTGGATTTTTCATTGAACAAGTGTGCTGTAGTCAAGTTTTTCCTATCACAGTCAGAAACAAAGTCCAAATTCTGTAGCATCAGTCAGTGGCCTGTCGTTGTAAATACAAAGTCTACTCCGTGGCTCCTGACTTGTAAAGTAGTGGGCGAGGCTACACTGCCCTCCTTGGCTGTTCCTCAGGGAGTTCACATTGCAGAGGAGTGATTGTTTATTGAATGAAGAAGTGCTGTATGAATGAACTAAGCCAGTGTAAAGCTGCTGCTTCAGTCTGGAGGGGCAGAAGCGTAGTCTTCGCCTTCCTTTCTCTTCTCTCAGTTGCACAATGTTTTGACTATTGTAGGAATTAGACTCTTGGGGCCTTCTAAGTCCCTGCGGGGGGAGGGCCTGTGAGCGCTGGAACTAGCCAGGCAGTGCCCTCGCTGCGGTTGTGTTAAGCTTGTGCACCTGCCTACTGCTGGCACCTCCCTCCTTTCTTCTCTTTCTGTTGCCTTGTCTGGGTCTCAGGTGTTTCCCTGGCTCCCTCCCCTCTGGGGCTCTGCATCCCCCTGCCTTCCCCTGACACGAGATGGTTTCAGGCCAGGCAGGCTATGGCGCCTGGGCACGCAGTGTTGTTAGTACAGCAGCTGTGCCCGGGTGGACCATGATGATGCATATCCTCTGTTGTCCCCCAGGGGTTGATCTCAGCCCCGGCTTAAGTCTCCTGACGGGCAGCCGTGTTACTTAAAGTGCCCTGGGTACCCTGGCCCGGTCCCTGCCTCATGGAGAATGTGGAGTGTTTCATGTTTCTGAAATGAAACTGATGGTGTTGGACAGTTGGACTTGAACTTTAGGGTTATAGTGTGTGTCTTTAGAGCAAAATGCTATCTGTGCCCCGTTTCATATAAATGTCTGGGTGGGTATCAACTTGTATCAACCTGAGCCGAATCTGATGCTTGAAATTCTGCTGATGGTTTCCAGGAAATTTATATTTTAAAACTTAAAATGCAAACATAGTTTAAGGCTTTAAAAAATGACCAATTTAGTAGAGGAAGGAACTTTAACTTAGGCATTGATATATTTGTCTATTTTGGTCTTCAGTCTTCTTTACCTTGGCTTTTCATTTGTGTTTCCATGTGAAGCTCACCGAAGCCAAACACTACCAGGCCAAGTTGGTGAACATACGGAAGGAGATGCTGCTCCTCCATGAGAGGACGTCCAAGTTGAAGGTGAGTCGGGGGCCCTCGTGCTCCCTGTGGAGCCAGAGGGGTTT
Organism: Ctenodactylus gundi; assembly: GCA_004027205.1. Taxonomy (NCBI): domain Eukaryota; kingdom Metazoa; phylum Chordata; class Mammalia; order Rodentia; family Ctenodactylidae; genus Ctenodactylus; species Ctenodactylus gundi. Next base: position 21,973 of record PVKB01007005.1, on the reverse strand, counting down.
CTTCCATACTCGTTTTTTTGCTGTGTCTGGTAGCACAGGCCTATAGTCTCAGCACTATGTGAGACTGAGGCAGGAGGATCACAAGATCAAGCCCAGCCTGGGCAACTCAGTACTTGGTCAGACCCTGTCTTGAACCAAAACTAAAATGGGCTGGCGGTGTAGCTCAGAGTGAAGATCCTCAGTAACACCAAAAAACATATATACAATAATATACTTCAATTGTAGGCTGTTGTGTTCTTCCTTTCCCTCCCTCCCTCCCTCCTTTCCCTTCCTTCCTTCCTTCCTTCCTTCCTTCCTTCCTTCCTTCCTTCCTTTCGCTCTTCTATTCTTTTGTTCGTTCTTTCATGCTGTGGATGGAACCCAGGGCTTCTCAAATACTAGGCAAGGGCTGTGCCACTGAACCGTATCATCAGCCTCCAAATTACACTTTTTAAAAAACTCCTGAACATTATTAATACCTTGGTTGATAGGCTTATATTCTGTAGATATGCAGCTGCAGTTTTGATTAATAAGAACTTTGGTACAGAGTAAGACCCTGTATAAAAAAAAAGAAAAAAGAGAGCATGAAATAAAGCCAGGTGTGGTGGATCATGACTCTAATCTTAGTTATTCGTGAGACTGAGGCAGGAGGATTCCAAGTTCAGGCAATTTACTGACTTAGTGAGGCCCTGTCTCAAAATAAAAAAGGATGGGAATGGAACTCCATGTGTAGACTGTGTTCCCAGCCCAGCTTAAAAAGAAGAAAAGCTTAGAGTAACATTAAAAAAGAATTAACCTTGGTAATTACCCAGAATGAATTTAAAAATTAAATATGAAATGTATTAATAGGTACTAATGATCTCACATCAAAGCATAAGTATTTTTAAAGCAGGTTAAACCAATAGCCTTTGATTGTTCTCTTGGTTTTTGAATTTTTCTTTTCTGACACAGAAAAGAGCCCTTAAGCTGCAGCAGAGGCGGCAGAAGGAAGAGCTGGAAAGGGAGCAAGAGCGCGAGAAGGAGCTGGAGAGAGAGAAGCAGCTGACAGCCAGACCAGCCCGCAGGACCTGAAAGGCCGCGAGGCTGTGTGTTCCTGTCCCGTCTGTTCTTCCCGGAGTGTAGCACGAGGTGGGGATGGCGCCTTGTCCCTCTGCGTTGTGGTCCTGACCCTCACCCCACGCCTGCCGTGTTTCCATAGCCTCATTTCAGTTGCTCTCTCAAAGTTGTAGACAGGTCACTTGGTTTTGATGTGTACATATAATTTTTCAACTTTGTTTTTTACTTAATTTAAAAATTCGTTATTTTGGCCTTAAGTCTTTTTTTATTTTTTAAACTGGAAAATGCTTTGATTGAGTCTAGACTCTTAAGTGCTTCCAATTTAGTATGAAGTTTTTTTTTATCTCCTTGAATGTAGATTTAAAAGTTGCACTTGCTCATCCTAGAAACTGATGGGCCTTTCTGGCAATGCCGTGGTGGTTCCAGGTGATTGTTTTACCTGTGCCTGAGTTAGGAGGAAATGTTTGTTTAACCCTATGCTGTTGGGAGAGCGAGCGTGAGCCCTGTGAAGAAGAATAGGAAAGCATGTCCCCGGGGACGACAGCCCCAGAGGCAGAGGCTGGTGAATGGAGTGCCCGGTAGATACTTCCAGACATCATATGTTCTCTCCTTCTAAGTGTTGTTTGTGTAGCCTTGAGCATCAAAGTACAAGGGAGCATGCAGGCTCCCTGCTTTATGACAATGCCAGGATTGGGGGGACATCAGCCACTAGCTGCATGCAACAGGCAGTGCAGTCCCTTCAGTGCTCCCTCGTTCTGGGGTTACATGTCGGGGCTTCATGTGTGAGGGGTGTGCCCTGAGTTCATTGTTCACACTGAGACTGTGTTACACTCACTCAGCAGTCACCGGGTCTGCAATCTGTTATGCGAGGAACGCGAGGACTCTGCAGAACCTCAGTAGGAGAATGTGTGGCTCGGGTAATATATGTTGTGTTTTTGGGAAGCTGGACTTACTACCTCTGATGACATATCAGGCTCCATAAGACAGGAATCATTAGAGTTTTACAGATTTTTTATTTGTGACAGGGTCTTACTCTATAGTCCAGGCCAGTCCTGAACTCACTGTGTAACTCAGGCAGGCCTTGAACTCACAGCAATCCTCCTGTCTCAGCCTCTGGAATGCTGGAATTACAGGCATGCGCCACCACACCTGGCTTAGAAATCGTTAGATTTTAAGTGCTAAGAACTGGTCTCTTTCTTTAGAGGTTTCAATAATTTGTTTGAAAAAGGCTTTTCCTTTTTTTTATGACTAAGCTATGGCCTCATAATTCACTTGACTTTGACTTTATAATCTAAGAATGTAACGATATTGTATTTGGAAAAGCTAAATGTTACCTTCCATCACTTGCTGAGTAGCCCAGGGCAGGAGTCACTAGGATTTGCAGGACAGTGAGACCTACATTGCTGGATATAATATAGATAGATAGATAGATAGATAGATAGATAGATGTATTTTTTTTTTTTTTTTTGAGATAGGGTCTTACTCTGTGGTCCTGGCTGGTCCTGAACTCGCTTTGTAGCCCAGGCTGGCCTTGAACTCATGGCAGTCTTCCTGCTTCAGCTTCCCAAGTGCTGAGATTATGGGCTTGTGCTCCCATGTCCAGTTTATGTGGTGCTGGGAAATTGAACCCAGGACCTTGAGCTTGCTAGGCAAGCGCTGTAGCTGCTGCGCCATTCCTTCAGGTCATGTACTCATTTATATTCTGATACCTGGTAAAGGCTGTGCACTGTTGCTCATAGTCCTTTTGGACCAACTATAATGTCCTCTTAAAATAAGCTGGGCCTAATAGCTCAGATGTATAATCCCAGAACTCTGGGAGGCTGAGGCAGGTGGATTGTACATTTGAGCACAGTCTGGACAACTTGGTGAGACTCTGTCTCAAAATGAAAAGTAAAAATAAATGGGGTTGTAGTTGAGTGTGAAGGTCCTGTGCTCGATCACTGACACTGCCCAGACACCCACGTACCTACCCGTGCACACAACTTCAAAATGCTGGTTCCTGGACATCACTCTCAACCTGTTGGAGTAAATCTAGTTTTTTGTTTGTTTCTTCTTTAATTCTGGTGTACCTTAAAAGCTGAGATCCGTATCTCAGTTAGGTAGCCAACATTAGGGTTTCCAGTGCTCTACTGTGTGTCATTTTCCCTGGGAACCTTATAAGCACAGACACTCTGAATTCTGAGTTCTGACTGACCAGTGTAGCTGTGGAGCCTGTGGATGTGCTGGGTGCCTTTTGGATCAGTCTGATGCAAGCGCCATTGGTGTAGGCTGCTCAGTGACACATATATACAGCTGAAAGGCTGCACAGTAACTTTTAAACTTTTGGGGTCAGTCTTATGAAATAAATTCTAAATTGTTGTTTTTGATGCACAGAGACGGCTGCTCTCTCACAGACAGGAAATACATACAGAATTCTTGTTAATCTAACTTTTGTGACCTGTACTGACATAAATCATGTATATTGGCTGAGTGGCAAGGCACATGGGCTTTCCTGATTGTATTAGTTATGTTTCAAAGACTTTAAAGAATGTCAAAACAAATATATGTGTTAATGTCAAAATAGTTACATATCTAGTCATATTTTAAGGATCAGTGGTCAGAAGTAATGTTATCTTGGTAAGTAAAATTTAAAACATTAAGTAGATTTCAGTAACAGATACATATCTTACCAAAAATGGAACCCTAATAATTAGTATTGCCCTATGTTTTCACAGAATAGGAAATTAGTTAAAAATACTACCTTTGTTTTTGAAACTATATCAGATATGCACCGAACTGAGGCAGTGGTAAGGTTATTTTGTGTCCACTTTGCAGTGAGCGTTGGGAATGTGCAGATGTCTAATGTAACTGAGATTGTGTCCTCAGTGGGTCTCTGGGGGTTACAGTTACAGACATACCAGTTCTATACGCTCATACGATGGTCTGATTTCAAACTTGTAAACCGAGGATGACTTTTTAGGCACTTAATAAAAGTTCTCCAGACCCTCTGCACTGTGTTTCCCTCTGTGTGTACTGTGCAATTTTAGGCATCCTACTGTTTTACTCCTCTCTTCCCTTCACACTCTTAATGCTGTCCCCATATTGTTCACAGAAAGGACTCATCCACTTGTGACATCTCCCAGGAAGGTGGGGGACAGTGCTGTGACGTGCTAGGTGAAGTGGTCGAACTTCATGAAGCTCTTCATGATTCAGTGAACAGGATGATAGCTGTTGCTTATAGTGGTTTGGTAGAAAGTGCTTCAGAAGAATCACTGCATGCGTGGCTTTGAAATAGTGGAAATTTCCGACCAATAGGACGGTTTAGGTCAGGTTTGGTCTCTTGGGGGAGGCTGTAAAGTGTGTATGTGTGTGTCCCAGGATTGAGTTACATTGTAGATTCCATCAGTTCATATATGTATATAAATTACCACCAGGGCCATTTAGCAACTTGGCAAGACCCTGTTTCAAAGAAGAGAAGGGATTTGGGATATTACTGTCCAGTCCCCAGTACTGAAGGAAAAAAAAAGTTGGGCACGTAGTTCATTGTGAAGTCCTTGGGCTCAGTCCCCAGTACCACACACACACACCTCACACTAAACCAATGATTTTTTTTTGAGATGACCTATGTTCATATTTGACAGTTACATAATTTCTGCCTTTTTTTGGACAAAGATTGAATTCTGCATGTTTTACCACACTTATGCATGGCCTGGCTTTTATTAGTTTGTTAGAACAGATAGAAAGTATAAGAGAGTAATACTAAGGAGCAGTGTGTCTATAGCCCTAATGTTCCTGGCCCCTGATTTGATTATAATATTTTAAATTTTAAGGTGGACTGGGTGGCAAAGGCCTGTAAACCCAGAGTTCTGGGAGGCTGAGGGAAAACTGCAAGTTCAAGCATAGTCTGGGCAATTTAGGTGCTTAGAGAGACCCCATCTTAGGGGGAAAAAAGTGTGTGTTTGTGGGGTTTAGGCCCTATTTCCAGTACCATGAGTGAAAAAAGAAAAATTTAAAAGTTTCAGGAAAGAGGTGGACAGTTGGAGACCAAGCTCAGTAGATCCTCCACCCGCTTAAAAAAAAAAAAAAAAAAAAGATAAATCCTGAGTGGGGCGAGACTGCCACCTGGTGGTGCTCTACTCCCATACATCTACAGATCTTAGTATTGTGTTGCCTGCATTAATTTGGTGCGCTTTTGGCTAAGCCTTTTCCACTAGTATTTTTAGGTGACCTTTCACTTAAACAGTGAGATTTTTGGAAGTGATCTATGCACCAGGACCAAAACTACATTTTTCTAACCCTTCAAATCTTCTAGATGGACGCTGGCTTTGAGGATGGTCGTCTTCCAGTCATGGCCAGTGAACCTGTCATTACCCATTGGTCACCAGCCATGCTTAGATGCTTACGAAAGCACCCAAAGATCTTGCTGTGGGCAGAAGTCCTAATACTTCTGTGGTGGGTTTGCCCTGTTTTCGCTGACTGGGTCTGGATGGGCAGCTGGCCTGGGGCACCCACCCAGGACTGATGAACTGGCCTGAAGGGCGACCTCCACCTAGCCGGGAGCATAGCAGATGTCACTGGCTTAATCTGCTACTGTCTCGGGAATATGCTGTAGAAAGCTCAGCCTTTTAGGGACTGAAGGAGTGAGTGGGCACATCGTGGAAAGAGGCTTTGTGTGGATGGGGGAGGAGGAAAGGTCATGCCCCACTTCTGAAAGGGAATCGGGTAACCAGAAGACTCTGCGCAGTGCCTTGGATCCTGGACTAGGCTTTGTGTGACCTGGAGGATAGGCTTTTCTTGGGCTTTTCTGAGATTTGGTTACTGAGCCAAGATCTCTTTTATACATTTCTACACATGTTTTTATAATCCTATCTCTCATCCTTTGCTTCTATTTGTAAGATAATCTTACCAAATCTCTTGTTAGTACAACTATAACTATCTAATATATTTTCATAATTATGTTAGCAGGTTATATTTTCAAAAGTTGTTTTTTTTTTTTTGTACTAGAGGTCCAACCCGTGGCCTTCATGCTGAGTTACATCCCTAGTCCATTTTTGTTTTGATTTTGGTACAGGGTCTCACTAAGCCACTAAATTGCCCAGGCTGGACTTGAACTTGTGACCCTCCTACCTCAGCCTCCTGGAGTGCTGGGATGACAGGCCTGTGGCACCAGGCCACTTAGAATTCCTCCTTAATTTTCCTGCAAGGCTGCCTCAGTGCTAGACAGACCCCAGGCTATATGTGTCTTAGGACAGAAATAAGCAACGGTGAGGCGGGCTTGGGTAGGATGTGGCCCAAAGCTTTCCCTGGGTTGGTAATGTAACTCAGCCGGGTCTGTTTTGGAGTGGTAGCCACAGGTGGAGATGATCGCTTGGGGATATTTACATGCTGAGGTGTGGGTTGAGGAGAGGCACACTTAGAGCAGGTGAAGTGACTTGATCCCACGGGGTGATTCAGAAGTAAGAGCAGGGGGTCCTGTTCTGACCCGCACGTAAGATGTGCTATCTAGAGTCAGTATAAACAAATATTAGAAGATGAAGCAGGTTAAGGCTAGAGAAGCAGGTAAGTAAGCACAAGTGAAGTCCAGGGCAGAGATCCCAGGCTTTTTGGTACCAGGGACTGGTTTTGTGGAGCACAGTTTCTTCACAGAAGAGGTGGGTTCTAAATGATTTGAATGCGTCACACTTACTGCGCAAGCTGTTTTTGTGTTCTTGTAATACATAATGAAATCATTTTGCAATTCTGTGCTGTAGAACCATCGTGAAGCTTGCTTCCTGTGATTAGAGGTCCATGTTGGGGATGCCAGGATGCAGAGTTGGGGGTGACACAAGCGATGAAGAGTGGCCGTAAACAGGGATGAGATGTCCCTCCCTCATCCGCCGCTCACTTCCTGCTGTGGGGCCTGGTTCCTCACAGGCCTGGGCTGATCCTGGCCCCTGCCAGGGGCTGGGGACCCCTGCGCTGGAGTGCCGGCTTAGGAACTGAGAGCTTGTTTGTGGATTCCTTTGGTTTCAGTAAGGATGCTGGAGCAGACACGAGGGCGGGGGGGGGGGGGCAACTCCAGAGTGACTGTGACACCTTCAGTGTGTTCCTTTCCTGTTTGGGCACAGGGATGAGAGCGAGGAGGGAAGGAGTGAGGCACACGGGGTCACTTTGTTCCTGGGCAGTCCTTTCTTCCTCTCCTGTCACCTTCCGCTTCCCAGGGGGTAGGTGTCACCCCAGGCAGCAGCTTGGGCTGCCAGGAAGGAGACAGGTGGCACTAAAGCAGGCTGTGTCCCCTTGCTCTCACCTGTGTCCTGGGCTTCTGTAACAGCTGCGAGAAAGCACTGCACCTGTCTGGCTACAGGGAGCATAAGGTGCTCAGACCCGTCCGCATTTGCGCTAAGGTGTTTCCCATACACTGTCCTCCGCAAATGGCTGAGTGCAGTGAGGAGACTAGGGCACACCTGCTGCTGGGAGGCGTGAGGTTCTCCCGTGGTTCGCTTTGGCTTTGGCTGGAGGGCTCCCTGTGGCCTTTGCAGAAACGCTGCTGGGTGATTCAGGATGGTCTTCCTCGACCTACCTTCCTTGCCTCCTTCACTCTGGCGGCACTCCAGGAAAGATCAAGAGAGGTGGACGTGGCGACACCCGGAATCCCAGCACTCTGGGGTGAACTAAGAAAAAGCATTGCTCGCTAAGGTCATTCGTTAGCTTAACGAGTGTGTGTGATCTTCAGGGCTTTCTGTGTTTTAATCATTGTATCTGCAAAGATAACTTGATTTATTTTTTTTTTCCAGTCTGAATACCTTTTATGTATTTTTCTTGCCTAATTTCTTGGGTGTAATGTCCAGTACTACATGGAAGAGGAGTGGACAGTGGGCCTCCAAACCTTGTTGGAGATCCTAGTGGAGTCAGCGGCAGATCATTTGTCCGGCATGTGCAAAGACTTGAGTTTGATCCCCCAAACTGCAAAATCAAACAAAACAAAGTCTCTGAGTAAATACTAAACCTGGGGGTTTGGGTCTAGCTCACTGGTTAAAGCGCTTGCCTAGCATGCACAAGGTCCTTGGGTTCGATTCCTCAGCACCCCATATGTTGGATGTGGTGATACATGTCTGTAATCCCAGCACTTGAAAGGCTGAAGCAGGAAAATGGCTGTGAGTTTGAGGCTATGTACTGAGCTTAAGGTCAGCCTGGGCTACATATTGAGTTCAGGACCAGCCTATACTACAGAGCAAGACCCTATCTTAAAAAACCAAACAAACAAACAAAATCCCTGGGGATCGAGGAATAGCAAGGCCAAGACCCTGAGTTCGATTCTTCAGCATTAGATAAGCTGAGCACAGCAGCACATGCCTCTAATCCTGTAATCCCAGCACTTGGGAGGCCAAGGCAGGAGGGTTGCCCTGAGTCCAAGGCTAGCCTGGGCTTACAGAGCGAGACAATGTCTCAAAAAAAAAAAAAAACTACATCTGTATGAAGAAGCTGGAGTTTGTAGAAAAGTTTCAAAACAGCAAAGGAATCTTCTGTAGAACATACAGAAATAACAATACTTTTTTGTAATTATGTAACTCAAGAGGTTGGTGGTGTAGTTCAGTGGTTAAGAGTGCTTCCCTAGTGTAAGCAAAGCCCTGGGCTTGATCTTCCAGCATCTCACACACACACACACACACACACAAGTGCATCCGTGTAATCTCAACCCTCAGGAGGCTGAGTCAGGATGATTGTGGAGTTTGAGGCCAGCCTGGGCAGTGAATTCAGGACCAGCCTGAAGTGCAGACTGAGGCTCTCTCTCTCTCTCTCTCTCTCTCTCTCTCTCTCTCTCTCTCCCTCCCTCCCTCCCTCCCTCCCTCTCTCTGATACAGTGAACTGAGACAAAGTAGTGCATTCTTACCAACTGTGGTGGTGTGTACACACAAAGATAATTTTTATGCTTCGCAAGCCCACAAACTCGAGGTATTTATGGCCCAGGGAGGATGTCGGGGTGCACTTGCATTTGTTAACATTTGAGGACCAGTTTGTTAGTGTTGAGGGTGACAGCCTTGTGGGTTCTCGGCGGTGCCACACAACAGCCAACAGTTGAGTCCTGCGTGATATGTTTCTGGTGCGCCACTTCTTGCTCCCAGCATTCAAGTACATTGAAAACAATTCGGAATGGCTCAGCAGTTAAAGTGCTTGCCAGAAAGCGCTAAGTGCCCGAGTTTGATTTCCCAGCACCACATAATCCCAGCACTCGGGAGACTGAGGCAGGAGGATTGTCTTGAGTCCGAGGCCAGCCTGGGCTTGGTAGTGAGTTCAGGACTAGCTTGGGCTACAGAGCAAGACCCTGTCTCAAAACCAAACAACAGAAAACTTTTAAAAAGTTCATAAAACAGATTAAGAGAAACAATTACACGTTCGAGGGATTTTTCTTTTTTTTCAAGCTCGTGGCGCTTGTTTGTCTAAAGTTACTAAACTTAAAATTGCAGTCCGACGTCAGGGTAGCCCAACCCATACTGACTAAAAAAGTGGCCTGGATCTGAGATCTGATAATGGAGCCCCGCTTGGCCAAGGAAGGAAAGACAGCTCCTGAACCTGTGGGAGGGAACAGTGCTGGCCCGCACCCCGCGGTGCCCCGTGACAGAAAGTGGCGAAGTCTAGGCCGCCTGTCTGGGCAGCCAGGTGGGAGCCAGGTGGGACGCGACCTTCCGCGTCCGCCTCGACCTTGGCCAGCCCGGGTCGCGCACCACCGCGGGCACCCAGGGGCGGGCGCGGTTGGGGGTGGCGATTCCGGGTCGCCGGGGCCCCCTGGTGGCCCTGTTCCGCAGCGCGCTGGCGGCAGGCCCTTCCCGGCCTTCCCTGCCCTGGGGGTGGGGGCCTGGGTCACCCCGCCTCCAGCCAGCCTCCGCCCCTGGGCCGCCCCGGGCGGGGCAGCCGGGCACAGCGAGCGCCTGGCGGCAGTTTGCGCTTTGCCAACGCTGAGCCCGAGGCGTCGCGCACCCTTGGGTAAGTTGAGGCACCGGGAGATGGCCAATCTCAGGGGCTCGGCCGAGGGGATGGGGGAGGCCGGGTGTCGTGATGCCACCCCGGCCCCCTGCAGAGGGCAGTCCGCAGAGCCGGAGCCCCGCGCCCGACGCCCGCAGCTCTCGCCTCCCGGGACCAGAACCTGGGTCTCGTCCCTTCTGCCTCTCGGTCACCGTCCCGTGAAGGCGAGGAGGCTGGTGGCTGATGTGCCAGGGGCGGCTCAAAAGCAACAGCGTAGCAAGCCGGGCCGGTGGGCAGGACTGTCAGCCTAGCACCGTGGGAGGCTGAGGCAGGAGGATTGCAAGCTCAAGCCCCGCCCGAGCCATTTAGCGGCTTTGCGAGACCCTGCCTCAAAATCAAACATAAAAACGGGCTGGGGATGTAGCTCAGTGCGAAAGCCCCGGACCGGTTCCCCGGCGCCACAAAATGCAAAAAGGAGCCAACAAAAAACTTTGACGTATCATTCTGGGCTGAACCAAAACCAAAACTAAAACTCTGAGGTACTCACGGGTTTCACGCGTGGGGGTTTCTGGCGCCTCCCGCCGGCTGTCACTGAGCGCGGTCCCCGCGGGGAGGTGGGAGGTCTGGGGTACACTGGGGTCAGTCTGCTCACCAGGTGGGGGCGGGGGGCAGGCGCTCAGGGCTCAGCTCGGATGGGAACTCAGACTCCCAGAGAAGAGCTTTTAAAACAGAGCTGAGGGGTTGGGGCGCAGCTCTGTGTTTAGCACGGGCAGGACTCTGGCTTTAATTCCCCAGCACCACGCACACTGGGCGTGTGGCTGGGGCAGGTGGCTTGCTTTGTGTTTGGGGCCAGCCAATCAAGTTAGTTCAGGACTAGCCAGGGTTAGAGGGCAAGACCTTGTCTCAAAAAATGCACTCTCCTTTTCCCAAACAATACAAAATCCGAGCTGAAGGGCTGGACGAGGGTGTAGCTTGTTAGTTCCAGAGCTTAAGGGCCAGACCCTGAGTTCGATTCCCGGCAGCGCGTAAGATGTGTGTGGTGGTGCACACCTGGAATCCCGGCACTCGGGACATCGCAAAGAATGTCAGTAATATTTCAAAGTGTCAACACCTGTGATATAAGATGATACCTGATATCTATGGGTGACACAGGAATTAAGTATGGCCACTAGGGCTGTGGCTGGCTGCCTCACACATAAGAGAAGAAAATGTTACATGTTAAATTTCAATTAGATGTTAGTGAAAGTAGAAATGTAAAAAAAAATGCCATCCAAGTTCCTGGGCTCCAGGTTAGGATCGCTAGATTGTAAACCAGGCGCCTCCCAGGAGGCGGGGTAATTTGGCCTCTGGGCTGGCCGCTTCCCTTCACCACTTCCCTTGACTGGCTTCCTTATCCTTGGCTTTGAATCACTTTGAGCCTTGCTCCTTTACTGTATAGTAGGAATAATAAAAACCTTCCCGTGTATTTGAGACACCCAGCGACGCGCCTGGCACAGCAGAGGAGCTGGAGTTTCTTTCCCTAGCTAGTGCCACCCCCGTGGTAGCCCCAGACCTGACCCGTGGAAGTCCCTGGGGGATATTTACTGGTTGGAGTGGCTGTTTGTGGCTACATCTAAAGCAAAATTCATCAAGGTGGTCGCTGGTGGTTTGCAAGGTCGGGGGCTCTGTTTAGATTTGGAGCAGCTGCTGCTTTTTTCTTTCTTTCCTTCTATTGTGGCTTGGATCTGGAATGTCCCCCCAAAGTCTCATGTATTTGAATGTTGTAGATTATCCATGGAACCATGTGCTGTTGGGAGATTGGGGCCTAGGCTGGAGGGGTGGATTACAGGCATGTAAATTGGATTACAGGCATGTAGTGGGGACTTTTGCACGTGGATCCAGGAGGGGCGGATCACTAGGATGAGACCTGGAAGGATATATATAATATATAATATATATATATATATATTAGCTGCTTCCTGCCTTGCTTGGAGGCCTGGTCTCAGCTTGCCTTGACTTTTCCTGTTTATAATGTGGAGCAGCTGCCTCCACCTCTGCCTCTGCCATTGCTGAATGGACTGTGTGACTTCTGAAACTGTGAGGTGAAATGAACCTTTCCTTCCCTAAATTTGTGGATGTTGGGTATTGAGTCACAGCAACGGAAAAGTAACTAAGACATCTTCCTTCCTTGCTTCTCTCTCTCTTCTCTAACTGGCTGAAAAAATACACAAACACACCTGGAATGGGAGGCTTGGAGTGTTGTTCCTGGGGCTGTAGTCTCTGTGGGCGTCCATGCTGCTGGGGTCCTGCCCCACAAAGTGAAGTCATGACAGGGAACTGGGATTTCTTTGTGGAAGTTTCCTGTCTGCCTCGCCCGTGTCTCGGCTTGTGCATCTGTTGCGCTGTAATACGGGAAAGGCCTGTGGAACATGACGAGACTCTTCAGGGCTTAGGTATGCTCCTCCTTCCTCTTCCCCTTTCTCTGCTCCTGACCCACCACAAGCCCCTCGGGACTGGAAGTGTGGCAAGCAGGAGCTGGGTGGATCCTTGGTTAACAGCTACTTAGGGTAGGCCGGAAGCCAACTAGTTGCTTTTTAACTCCCAGCTTTAAAGGTCTCTATGGGATCTAATAAATATTAATGGTACTAATAATAATAATGAAGAAGAGTGGATCCAGCCACTATCTTGGTGATTTATTTTGTGACAGTGCTAACCTGCAGTAGAAAGAGGAGAAAACTTTGTAAAGAAGAGGAGAAATGTAGAACTGTAGACCTGGGAAGGGCTGATACTGTTGTCATAGATTGAATTGTTCCCCTCCTGCCCTCCTGGTGTTGCCATCTTAATCTCCAGTGTCTTAGAACAGGGATTCCCAACCCCTAGACCTCGGCTCTGTATCCTCCATGGTCTTGGAAGGACAGGGACAAGCACGGGTGAGCAAGGCTCCACCTCCTATGCTCCTATTGGGTCCTCATACTGCTGATCTGACAAGGGGTGGAGCTTTGTTCCCCTCCCTCCTTGGGAACGTAGTCTTCAACTAAAGCGTCCCTGGTGTCAAAACAGTAGGGGACCATTGTCTTAGGATGTGCAGACAGGGCCTGTAGAGAGGTAATGAAGCTGGGCCACTAGAGTGGGATCCTAGTCCAACATGATTGGTGTTAAAAAAGCTGGAGATGTGAGTGGTTTGTGAGTGTCACGAAAAGGCCATGCAAGGACCCAGAGAGAAGGTGGCCCTCTGCGAGCCGAGGACAGAGACCTTCAGGGAAGACAGTCCTGGCGGCACCTTGTCCTTGAACTTCCAGCCTCCATAAGTGGAAAAAATTAAGTTTTGATAGTTTGAATCTCCCAGTTTGTGTGTGATGGCATTCCTAGCAAAGTCGTACAGTGAAGTGGCCACCTCTCTTTTGAGTTACAATCCTGACAAGTGTGTCACTTGCTTTTGGGGTACCTCATCCCTTTACCCAGTCAATCCTTCATATCAGTGAGAGCCACATCTATGGATTCAAACAACTGTGGATTGAAAGCAATTGTGAAACAATTGCACGAGACATTTTTCCTCGTCCTTTTTTTTCAACAGTATAGTAAAACAACTATTTACATAGCATTTGCATTGCGATGATAGCTGTTATATGTTATCTGGAATTGAAAAGTATACGAGAAGTTAGGTGTAGGTTATATGCAAATATGCAAATTCTCTGCTGTTTTATATAAGAGACTTGAGAATCTGCAAGTATCTGGGGGTTCCAGGAACTGATCCCCATGGAGGCCAAGGCAACCATCTGAATAGTCCTTAGCAGTGCTCCCCAACTTTTTTGGCACCAAGGGCTGGTTTCATGGAAGACAGTTTTTCTAGGGCTTGGGGGATGGGAACGTGGTACTAGCATCACCCCCCTCAGCTCTACTTCAGGTCTGTAGGCATCAGATTCTCATAAGGAGCATCAGCCTGGATCCCTCACCATGTGTGGTGTACGGCAGAGCTCATGCCTCTGTGAGAACACGATGTCACCCTGATCTGATGGGAGACAGAGCTCATGTGGTAAAGCCAGCAGGGTAGCAGCTGTAAGTGCAGATGAAGTCGCGAATGCGTGCCTGCCTCTCGCTTTCTGCTGTGTGGCCCAGTCTTTGGCCCAGGGGTTGGGGATTCCTGGTCCCTAGAATCCTGTCTGAGGTCATTAAAATCTTACTCACCTTCACAATTCTGTTAGGGAAAGAACAACTCAGATTTTCAGTGGATGACTCAGACTAGGTGTTGTGCCTGCACATAATAGGTGCTTTATGAGTGTGCTGTGGGTGCTTATGACAGTGATTGGAAATACCAGAAGGTATTTCCTTTCTAATCACAAATTTCCAAGTTTTGGCCCATGCCTCTCCTTTAGGGAGCTCTCATCCTCTTGATCTGTGAACCAGCAGCTCCAGCCATATCTGCGTTCAGGAGGAGAGGAAATATGTGTGTCTTTAACCTGGCAGTCACTGCCGACTTCTACAAAGAAGCCCCAAGTGTGGGGCAAGGGGCAACTTCCTTCCTGGCTACTGTTTTCTTGGCTGCTTGTTCTAACGTGGCCCAGGATGTCTCCATAAGAAAACCATGTGTCTTAAAAACCACCTTGTTGAGAGTATAGGTGACAGGTGCCCCAACAGAGTGGTGGGCCTTGTAAACGGATTGTGTGCTTGTGTGAGCCTGGGCCTGGTGCCTGAAGTATGGTATGGCTGCTCCACTCTCTGTTCATCTGCATCTGGATAATAATTGTGCAGTTTTCAAGTCCCAGGGAATCAAACCTGAGCTTGTTTCAAATCATAGAGCAGGAAGGCCCTTTCAAGCTAGTAGACACATCTGCTTAATTCAGACCCAAGAAATGGACCCAGCGTGGTCCAGTGATGTGTGTGTGGCCCCACACTTCCTTCATGTTCTTACGTGTGTAATGGAGATAATACTTCCCACTGCTCTGGGTGTTGTGAGAAATTGTATTATGTGAAGTGCCTATCAAAATGCCCGGTGCAGGGCAGAGCTCCCACAGATGGTGTTTTACCTGGTGCTTTAATTATGCCTGGGATGGTGCACCTGTCCACAGCAGCTGCCCAGTGGACCAGAATGGACGGTAGTGCAGGTTTGGGACGTGGGTGAAGAGGCTTTCCTTTCTGGTTATGTCACAGGCCTAGTAAGAGAAGCACTGGATAGCCTTTGCTGTAATGACACAGCTCCAGCTGGGCCCACTAGTACAAGGCTGTAATCCCAGCACTGTGGGAGGCTGAGGCAGGAGGATTGCAAGTTCAAATCCAGCCTGGGCAACTTAAGTGATTTAGGGAGATCTTGTCTGAAAAAAAGGGCTGGGGATGTAGTTTAGTGTGAAGGTACTGCATTCCATTCCTAGTAACACACACACACACACACACACACACACACACACACACACACACACACACTCTCTCTCTTCTGATTGGTCTAAGGAATTATTTCCATTTGATCATCTGCTGTGAATGCCCATGTTTCTCTCCTAAGAGCCATATAAAGAGAAAGGACCTTTGAAGACATCCAGCCTGATCCTTTATCAGGGATTCCTGACTGCTGGTCCAAGGCCTTGGAAGGATCAGGCCAAGGATAGGTATGCAGCCCTGCCTCCTGTCCGTGTGCTCCTATCAGATTCCAATGCCACTGCTGATTGGCAGGAGGCAGAGCTCTCCCTGCTCCCCTCCTGCTTCTGCTTGCCTTTTCAAAGCTGTGCTCTGACAACCACTGAGGAGCTTGTGCTTGGGAGAATGGTCTAAACTGGTCCGTGGTGGCAAAAAGGTTAGGGACCCCTACTTTACCCCATTGATGGAGGCAGTGCAGCCCAGCGTGGTGAAGGGTGAGCCCTGCCTGGCACTACCAGGAGTCCAGCACACGCTTAGATACAGCTTTAGCCAAGCAGGTAACCACAACATCTAGTCGGACGTGGCTGTAAGGGAATCTGACATGCCTGTCACTTGTGGCACACCTCATTCTGTCCTAACCCTTAAAGGACTGAACTGAGCATCGCTCCCATCATGACCAAACAACCGACTAGTGTTTGTAACCAAAGAGCTTTTTTTGTTGGGTTAAAATGGCACACACTGCATCGCAGGAAGTCATGTACATGAGTTTGTGGTGGGTCCCTGATCACAGCGTGCTCTCCCCTTCAGAACTTCCTTTTTCTGTGGTGCTGGGGATCAAGCACAGGGCCTCCACAAGGAGCTACATCCCCATCCAATTGTTCTTGTTGAGTTTTTGAAACTGGTTCTTTCTACAGTGCTAATTTTTCCCAGACTGATCTCAAACTTGAGATCCTCCTGCCTCAGCCACCGAGGGCCTCCTTGTACCTGAGCCCCTGACCAGGAATCCCAATACTTCTTGGGCTGATGAATAATTTTACTGTGGTCACTTAGGAGATTCACGAAACCAAGGCATAAGTTGGTTCTTGCTGCAAATTAATTCTCCCTCAGGCTTCCAGTGTTCACACAGGCAGGCATAGATGTTAAAGGGACCCTAGACACCCTGGAGGAGAGGTCGCTGTCAGAGCTGAAATTGAGGGGGTGCTGCTGAGTCATGTGTCTTCAGGCCCTGGACTGTGAGAGGTCATGTTTCTGCAGCAAATAGAAACAAGGTGCACTGCTTTCTATACAGTTCAGCTCAAACCCTTTGCAGTTGCTTTATTTTCTCCATTTTTTTTTTTTTTTTTTGGAGCTTGAACACAAGACTTTTTCCCACGTAAATATAATTTTTGTTTTCTGCTTAGGAGTTGTGAAAATGGCTGGCCTAATCCGATTGTAAGACACTACTGAATTCCGGCCAGGGCAATTTGTGGGAAATTTCACAGCAGCAAAGAGCCATTTGCCTGATGGCCAAGTTCTCATTAATAATTCTTTTTTTTTTTCTTCCTCAGTGGAAAGGCCTTCACACTGAGCTACATGCCCAGGGCTTTTTAAGTTTTGACTTGGAGACAGCGTCTCCCTAAGTCACTAAGGCTCCCTCCCACCAGGCCGGGTTCAAACTTGAATTCCCCTGCCTCAGCCTCCCAGGGTGCTGGGATGACAGGCCTGCAACAGCAGTGCAGTTCTCATGAGTCATTCTCAATCTGTAACTCATCCAAGAAAAATTTCCCAGATCACACACCTAGAGATTTAGGGTACTAATGATCCCCACTGTGGCTCTGAGCCTTGAGTCATCACAGAGCTGCACCTGTGTGTTCTTGTTTTCTGGTAGCCTTCGATCTAGAGCCCACTCGCTTCATGGTTTAATATTTAAACTAACATGTGGATTGATAATAGCTCCAGAGGAGAGTTCTAGCTTGGCCTGCAGAGGGAAGGCTGCTTCGTGTTCTTTACTTGCTAGCAATATAGTAATCCAGTTCCTGCACACGGAGGCGGGAGGGGTGCTCCTGTTTCTCAAGCGGAGGTGAGTCAAGAGGAAGGGCTTGGCCAGAGTAATCCCCTCTCATTTCCAGGGAGGGGCCGCCTCTTTCTCCCTCTGTACAGCAGGTTGCACAATCCAGTAAGTTACTACTTATGTCTTGTCGTCACTGCGTCCACCTGACCCCTGGGAAGAATGTCATAGTTCACTTGCTTTCTTCTTCTTTACCCTCCTGAGTGAACTGTTGCAAAAATTCCTTTCACATGTGTCTTATGTTCACTTTTATTTTTTGACCTAGACCCAGTCTCTGTGGGAGCCTGCATGTCTGAAGTCATGACTTAATGCAGGGCTCCTCCAAACTCTGGGCCAAGGACCAGTCCTGGGGCTACCCAGCAGGAAGCGGGGTAGCGGGGCAGTGTGTGCAGCCTCACTTGTATGTACAGCTGCTTCCCAGCACTTCCATTACTGCCTGAGCGCTGCCTCCTGTCAGCTCAGTGGTGGCAACAGACTCTCACAGAAGCCTGAGCCCTTTGGTGAGCCGTGCACGTGAGGAGGAGTCTAGGTTGTGTGCTCTGTACGGGGATCTAATGCTGGATGGTATGAGGTGGAGCAGAGGAGCTGATGCTAGCTAGCACCATCTACTCCCATCTCTACCCATGGAAAAATGATGTTCCACAGAGGCAGTCCTTGGTGCCAGAATGGTTAGAGACTGCAGACTTAACGTATCTTCATACTCTTCTCTTCCCCATTAGACTCGTAAACGAGACTGGCTCCCAGAGCCCAGCACCATGCACGGTATTAAGTCACCACCTGAATCTGCTCAACTCAAGCAGATTGTTCTAGTCCGTCCCCTGAGCTCTTCCGGAGGGGCTTCCTAAATGAGTTCCATTGAGAACTCCCAAGGACCTCTCCTGCCATTAGCAGGGATTGCAGCCCTCACGCACATAGGCAACTTCCGTGTGCCGTGGAGGGTGGATGGGGCTGCAGGACCTGGAGCCTCGGCAGGGTGGAATAGCCAGCCATGACTCAGCTCCTGCCCGTTGGTTCCAGGCAAGAGTGTGAGCCTGCTGTTGTCAGCAAGGACAACAGCATGGATGTTTTCATGTGACATCTCTGTTTTTTTTTTCATGTTTGCATCTAATTCAAGGAAGTGTCATGGAGCAAGCACAGCACAGCTTGGTCTGCAGGTGCAGCCAGCAGGGTGCTGCTCTGTGAGTCCTGTGTGTGATTGCCATGGTGTAGGACTAGTCAGGCATGGCAGGGGAGCCCTGCAGTCCCAGCGCTCTGGGAGGCTGAGGCAGGAGGATCACAAGTTTAAGCCCAGTCTATGTAACTTATTTTTGTGAAACCTTGTCTAAAAAATAAAAATAAAGGGCTAGCTCAGTACAACAACACCCACCACCACCACCACCACCTAACCCAGGTACGAATGCACAAAACCCCACAAAACCCCAAACCTAGACGTAGGTTTTTATACCTACCCAATCTTACCTCTTCTTCCCCACAGCGCACACCTGCCCCAGGCTGCCACCTTGTGGTTCACCAGTAGGAGATTCCCACTCCCAGAGAATTCTTCATTGCATAGGGTCCCAGAAGGCCCCCAGAGCGGACAAGGTGACACCATGTGCCTTCTGGGAATTCTGAAGGACAGTCTGTTTCCTTGCCTTTTCCATCATCTAGCGGCTGCATCTGTCTTTGCTCATTGTCCCCTTTTCTGTTTTTCATCTTTCTTACCATTTTCCATGGTCACATCTCCCTCCAGCCACGTCTCCGGAAGGCTCTCCATTTGTAGAAGTTCAGGTGATTAGGTTGGGCTCACTGGGACAATCCATGGCCCTGTCTTCATCAGAAGCTTCTTAACCACGTCTACAAAGTTGCACTCCTCGTGCCAGTGGGTTAGGAGGTCTTTGAAGGGGTCGTTATGCTGCCTGTCACTGTCTGTACTCTGACTTCTACAGATTCATCCCAGTCCCAGCAGCAAACTGTGCTCACCGCAGTCCTCATTTTCCCAAAGGCTCGGCAGGCTGCAGTGTCGCCTCCTGCCCAAATTCGAATCTAAGACTCATCAGCTCAGGATTCTCATTTCATCATTTAAATAATTTAAATCATGTGTGAGGGAGGTCCTGGATATGGCCTACCTTGAACTTAATTCCTGTCCACTTGTGGACCTGTGAAATTAGATAAACAAAGGTGGGCCTGGTGTTGCGGGCCTGTAATCCCAGCACTCTGGCAGGCTGGGGCAGGAGGATCACAAGTTTGAGCCAGGCCTGGGTGACTTAGCAACTTGATGCGAACCCCTTCTCAAGATTGAAACTAAAGAAAATCCAAAGGAAAGGGCACTCTAGACACATTGTACTCTGGGAGCAGATAACTTGCTGCTGCTGCTGCTGCTGCTGCTGCTGCTGCTGCTGCTGCTGCTGTGTGTGTGTGTGTGTGTGTGTGTGTGTGTGTGTGTGTGTGTGTGTTTGTGGTACTGGGGATCAAGACCACAGCCTTTATACAGAACTACATCCCCAGCCCGGTTTTTAGTTTTGATTGTGAAATACAAAGTTGCCTACACTAGGCTTGAACTTGTGATCTTCCTGCCTCAGCCTCCCAAAGTACTGAGATCAAAACTCAGTCTACAATTCCCTTCCCTCCTGCCAGTCAGGGAATTGATCTCAGCATGTTTGTTTTCACCTTGAGTCACTTTCATAACATAAAAGTCAGGACGTGTCAAGGGTTAGGGCGGGGGGTCTCCACGCTAGAAATGGGAAATAAACACCAAAATAATTTTATACTACATTCCAAATGGGATATTAAAAACTCTACTTATGTACTATGTCCTGGATATATATACATGACATATATTGTGGTTTTCTAATCTGGATTTTTAGATGACATTCCATGGTCAGAATGAGGGAATTATTTGAGATTTGTGGGTGTATTGAAACTGGGGACATTTCCTTTAATGGGGCTAGCAGAATGGCACAGTGATTAAAGCACTTACCCAACATGTGCAACGCCCTGTGTTCGATTCCTCAGCACCACACAGAGCTGGCCGTGGTGGCACACACCTGTAATTCCAGCACTGGGGAGGCTGAGGCAGGAGGGTTGTCCTGAGTCCAAGGCCAGCCTGGGCTACACAGTGAGTTCAAACCAGTCTGGACTACAGAGCGAGGCCCTGTTTCAAACAAAACAAACAAAGCAAAACATTTCCTCTAACACATTTGTGGTTTTCTAATTGCAGTTCAAAAGGGAAATGTCCTGCTTAATGGCTGCTGTTCGCCAATCTGTTAAAACTGGTTCAGAGGACTTTGTGTTTCTAACCTCTGAGATTAGAAATAGGATATGGGTCGCTGATGAGAAGAAAACCAGACAAAGCTTTCTTGGCTGCGTCTGGGAGGTGCTGGCGCAGATGCCACGGGAGAGCTGAGGTCACACAACCCCAGCCAGGGCCGCTGGAAAGCAGAAACCCCGCCAGGCCCCGGCTGTCCTGGGCTGTGTTTACGGTGCTGAGGTTGCAGCAGGACCCTGCACAGGCTGGCTGCACTTCCCCACTGAGCTACACCCCAGCCCTGCCTATTTTTTTTTTAAACAAACAAAACAAAAGTGTTTCCATGGGACTGAGATTCGGTATTAGGGCCGTGAAAAATGGCTCCCCTTTTCTAGCCAGTAAGGAGCTGGGGTGAGATTCTGTCACGTGGCCATGCAGAAAGAAGGGCGGGACGTAACACCAAAATGTCTTTATTCCTTACCCAACGGCAATATCCCATGTGGTGATTTCCTCCACTCTTCCATCTAAAGAAAAAAAAAATCCCTCAATTTGAATTGTTTTTACAATTTAAAATATAGAGTGTAATAAAGAAGACTCGAGACAACTACGTACAAAGAAGTTGTCATTATGTCCAAACCGCCTTTTTTCTGGTTTCCTTTTCACATTATCACACGAGCATTGTTTTATTGTTGGAGTCGGTGCCTCATCACTGTAACAGCGCGTGAGAGGGGATCAGTGTGAAGGGGCAAAGCTTTATTTGGGTTTTATGGTTTCAGAGGGTCTAGTCTCTGGTTGCTTGGCCCGAAGGCTTTTGGGTGGGCGGTAGCACAGTATGTCACAGTGCAAGCCTGTGATGAAGGAGTCACAGCAGCCAGGAAGTAAAGAAAGAGACAGGAAGAGGCTGGGGTCCCCTGTTCCCTTCCAGGGCATGCCTCCAATGACGTAACTTCCGTCCATGAGGCCTCTCCGCCCACAGACTGTGCCACCTCCATCTCCAACAGCACCACAGGTGGATGGCCAAGCCTGCAGCACATGGGCCTTTGGGGCACATTTAAGATCCAAAGTATAGCCAGGCCTGCTGGCACAAGCCTGTAGCCCCAGCACTCTGGGAGGCCAAGGCAGGAGATTGCAAGTTCCAGCCCAGTCTGGGCTACGTAGCCATTTAGCAAGACCCTGTCTCAACATAAAAAATAGATAAAACGGCTGGGGACATAACTCAGTGTGAAGGTCCTGGGTTCAATTCCCAGTACTGCTGAAACAAAACAAAAATAAAAACTCTCAGAAAAAGGAAAAAAAGCAAAAAGAGAAAAGATTCAAAGCCTTTCATAATTCATGATTGTCACAGAGATCATGTAAGGGCACAGAGTAATGGTGTAGAGTAGAGGCGCTGATGCCAAAGCGCCTGGGTTTGCAGCACAGTCTGC